>PJAB01000458.1:0-26328 GCA_002887195.1 Chrysochromulina parva | reverse complement strand
CTTCTCAGCCTCGCTCTCCTCTTCAGCCAGTAGCGCTGCCATTGCCGCATCCGCGCGCGCTGCCGCGGCCGCCAGCGCAGCAGCGTCCTCGACCTGAGCCGTAGCGTTCTCGGATGCACCCTGGCGCGCTTTGGTCACACGCGGCTGCCGCGCTTCCACCTTGTCCTTGGGTCCGCCGAGCCCAAAGTAGAGCGGGTCAGCGAGGCGGTTCTGCGCTTCAGCATGCCCCTGCGCGGCCGCGAGGCCAAGCAGCCGCCGCGCTTCCACCTTATCCTTGGGTCCGCCGAGCCCTGAGACGAGCATGTCAGCGAGGCGGTTTTGCGCGATAGCATGCCCCTGCGTGGCTGCGAGGCCATACAGCCGCCGCGCCTCCACCCCGTCCTTGGGTCCGCCTTGCCCTGTGTAGAGCATGTCAGCGAGGTGGTTCTGCGCGTCAGCATGCCCCTGCGCGGCCGCGAGGCCAAGCAGCCGCCGCGCCTCCACCTTATCCTTGGGTCCGCCGAGCCCTAAGACGAGCATGTCAGCGAGGCGGTTTTGCGCGATAGCATGCCCCTGCGCGGCCGCGAGGCCAAGCAGCCGCCGCTCCTCCACCTCGTCCTTGGGTCCGCCACGCCCTGAGTAGAGCATTCCAGCAAGACCGCACTGCGCGTCAGCATCCCCCTGCACGGCCGCGAGGCCAAGCAGCCGCCTCGCCTCCACCTCGTCCTTGGGTCCGCCGTGCCCTGTGCAGAGCATGCGAGCGAGGCGGAACCGCGCTTGAGCGTGCCCCTGAGCGGCTGCGAGGCCAAGCAGCCGTCGCGCCTCCACCTCATCCTTGGGTCCGCCGCGCCCTGTGTAGAGCATGCTAGCGAGGCCGCACTGCGCTTGAGCGTGCCCCTGCGCGGCCGCGAGGCCAAGCAGCCGCCGCGCCTCCACCTCGTCCTTGGGTCCGCCGAGCCCATCGTGGAGCATGACCCCGAGGGAGAACTGCGCTTCAGCGTGCCCCTGCGCGGCCGCGAGGCCACGCAGCCGCCGCTCCTCCACCTCATCCTTGGGTCCGCCGAGCCCTTCGTAGAGCATGTGAGCGAGGCAGTTCTGCGCGTCAGCATGCCCCTGCGCGGCCGCGAGGCCAAGCAGCCGCCGCGCCTCCACCTCATCCTTGGGTCCACCACCCCTATCGTAGAGCATGCGAGCGAGCGAGTGCTGCGCGTCAGCATCCCCCTGCGCGGCCGCGAGGCCAAGCAGCCGCCGCGCCTCCTCCTCGTCCTTGGGTCCGCCACGCCCTTCGAATAGCATGTCAGCGAGGCGGCACTGCGCGTCAGCATCCCCCTGCGCGGCCGCGAGGCCAAGCAGCCGCCGCGCCTCCTCCTCGTCCTTGGGTGCGCCACTCCCGGTGAAGAGCATGTCAGCGAGGCGGCACTGCGCGTCAGCTCTCGTCTCACGATTCTTCTGACAGAGGCACGGTTTTCCACGATTGCGGACGCAGGACACGAGGAATGCATGCACGTAGGGCGTGCGACTACTCTCCATCTAAAAGTTCACTGCTCAGAAATATCTCATGACAAGACCGACAATCCCGGAGAATCTGACAAACACCCTCTACCTCCTCACCCAACCAAAGCCGCGAGCAGCGCGCGATCGTCCTCGGGAAGCACCTCGACGATGCTGCCGGGCGCGCTGTCGCCCTTGGCGCATTGAGTGGCCATGAGCACCGTTGCTGAGACGGGCTTCCAGTTGAGCGCAGCCTGCGCCCCCGCAAGCTCAAAGCGGAGCTCCGCGTGCGGTTCGAGTCCAATCGTCTGGCGTGCGCGCCACAGCCGCCGGCTGTCGAGCCGGCTGGGCGCCGAGTTGAGCAGTCGACGAATCTCTGGTGACTCGTCCGCGAGGCCGTCGAGGTCGGTGGCCATCTGCCGCATGTAGTTGCTCGTGACCGCGGCGCGGGGCGGCGTCGGGGTGGCGTGGCGTGCCACGTGCACGCTCCCCTCGTTAGCGCGCCCGCCGCCGGCGCCCTTGTCGCTCATCGCTGCGTTCATCGCCGTGTTCATCGCCGTCGTCATCGCCGTCGTCAACATCACCGCTCGCGGCACGTTGCTGGCGGCTGAGTCGTTCGCGGCGTGATGGGGCGTCATGCGAGCGGCGATCGCCACGGGCCAGAGGACGGGTACGGGCGTGCTCAGGCCGGCGCGCCACGTGGTCACCGCCTCCACCACCTTGACGGTGGCCTGGCGCAGCAGGGACACGCTCGACATCACCTCTGCCTCGAGGCCCTCGATCATGCCCTTTGCCGGCGCCACGGTGCCAGTGCCTGGCACGGTGTCGAGGCGCGAGGAGCGCGCATACGCCGCATACATGGGCACGAGCCGTGCACAGGCCAGCCGCAGGTGCCGGCAGAGGCTCTCGCGCTGCGCGATCGCCGATGCGACGAGTAGGGTGCGCTCCGCGTGCAGACGCAGCGCGAGCAGCAGCGAGGCGAGCTGCGCATTCTCGGCGCCGAAGACGCGAGCAGCGCCGCGATGGGCGACGACGGGATAGGCGCCGCTCGTCGCGGCCACCTGCGCGCGCGCCTGCCACTCAACGGACGGCGCAATGGGCGCCGTACTGGGCGTGGGCGTAGGCTCTGCCGCGGCCAGCGCCGTAGTGGGCGCCGTAGTGGGCGCCGTAGTGGGCGGCGTGGTCGTAGGCTCTGCCGCGGCCAGCTTGGCTCCCAAATAAGGGTCAGCGAGGATGGCGATCTTGGCAGCCTCGAGGTCACCACCGTACTTGAGGATCGCCTCTTCATACACCTTGACGTCGAGGTTGGGCAGCGCGGCACGCAGCTGCGTGATCGCCGTCACAATGTCTGCCGGCTTGAGCGCCGCCGAAAGGGCCGCACGCATGCCGGTGAGTGTCTCCTCTTCGGACGTGGCGACCGCCTGCCTCATCCGCTTCAGCAGCGCCTGCAGCGCTGCCGTGTCGAGCCCACACGCTTGCCAGAGCGCCACGATGCGCGCGCGCATCGCCGCCGCCGAGCGGCCGATCGCGACGTCGAGGGCCACGAAGGCGGCGCTCGTCTGACTGGCCGACTCCGCGGCAAGTGCGGGCGGCGCATGGGGCTCGTAGGCGACAGCTTCGAGCAGCCTCTGCACGAGAGGTACCCCAAAGCGTCGCAGCTCGGCACCGCGCCAGGCCGCGCCGACCGTCGCGGCGGCCGCGACCGACTCGACTTCAGCCACGCACGCAAACGCGCCAAAGTCGTCCGAGCTCAGAAAGGCGTACTCGGCCGCCCGCGCGCCGCCTGCCTGCCTGCATGCATCTCGACCGGTAGCCCCCGAGCTACCGGTTTCATTCTCGACCAACTCGGCGCTGCCGCCCTGGCTGGGGCTGCGGGCACTGGCAGAGCCGCCGCTCCCCGAACGCGCTGTGGTGAGCACTGGCATGCAAGGCAGGTCAGCACTGGCAGAGCCGTCGCTCCGCTCGAGGCCAGCCGCCTTGAGGTTGTCGATGAGGTGCTCGAGATGGCGCGTGTTCGGCTCAAGCACCTCGGGGCCCCAGATGTAGCTCTCGGCGGCATCCTCGAAGGTTCGTCGAGCCTGCTGCTCCGCCACGTCCGCCGACGTGGCGAGGCTTTGAATCCCTTCGTCCACGTCGCCCCGAACGAGAGCCTCGATGCCGCGCGCCTCAATGTACGCGTCGGCTTCCTGATACGGCATGTCTCTCAACCGTTGGCGCTCAAACTCCAGCATCGCGATCACCTCAGCACGCGCGAGCTTCGTGGGAGGCGGTTTCGGGCCCGCCTCGGAGGACGCCTCATGCACGAGCGTGCGCTGCATGCGCTGCAGCTCGGCGCCCGAGGGCAGCGTGTCTTCCGCAAGCACGTTGAGCGGCGGGGAGCGGAACTTGCCGATCTGCATGCGCACCTCCATATGCTCCTTCGACCACTGCTGCACGAAATCCTCGGTGGCCGCCGCTTCCTTTGAACCCGGCGCCGTGGCCCGTCGTGCCGAGCCGAAGCCCGAGCCCGAGCCGCCACTGCTGTTGCGCGCGCTCAGCTGCCGATCGAAGAGGAAGACGAGGCGGCTCACAAAGGGGGTACCATACGGCACGCTCAGCAGCGCGGCGCCATCCGCCGCGGGTGCCGCGCTCGGAACGGCGCTCGGAGCGAGCGACGCCTTGGGAGCGCCGTTCCGAGCGCCGGGGCCGCTGGCCGCGCCGCCGTCGGTGCCACCACTGCTACCCCTGCCACCACTGCTACCGCTGCCACCACTGCTACCTTGGTGGGCTACCCCGCGGCTGCTACCCTGGCGGCCCTCCCCGCGGCTGCTACCTTGGTGGGCCGCCTCACGGCCCGTCGTCGTCACTGGCGATGGATGGATGAACGCGGCGGGCCCATCCATCGCCAGATCTCGGCGGCGCTGTGCCTGGACAGCCTGCCGACGCTGCGCCGCTCTCTGTGCAGCGCGTGTGGCGCGCGCGTCGGCGAGCACCCTGCTGTGGTCGTGAGTCGACGAGTCCCATCGCGGACGCTCGGTGTGGTACCGGTGCAGCGCGCCCGTCTCCCCAGCGCCATCCCCACCGTCGCCGTCGCTGCCGCTCGCGAGTACGAGCGCCGCAAACTCGCCGCGGGGCGCATGCAGCTGCATCTGCGGCTGCAGCTCCAGCTGCAGCAGCTCTTTTCGGTAGCGCTCCTCATTCTGCAGCAGCAGCTGCTGGTACTGCGACTTTGAGGGCACCAGGCCCACCTGGTCGAGCAGGCTGCTCCGGCGAGCGCTGCCGTGCCGTCCGCCGCCGCCGTCCGTTACCGTCCGTCGTGTCGTCCGTTGCCACGAGGTCAGGTCCAGATCATGACCTAATTTGGGATCATTACCTAATTTGGACGGCGGCGCTGCCGGTCCGCCCCGCCATTCCGGGATGACCTCTGGCGGCTGCGTGCGGCGCGCGGAGCCGCCGCCCCGCGCGTCCTGTGGCAACGCCTTCTTCGGCGAGCCCACGCTACCGGCCCGATCCGCTCGTAGGCTGGTGGCGTCGGGTCGCGAAAGCGTTGGCGCGACTCCCAAATTAGGTCGGAAGCCGTAGCCGGCAGGGTGGAATCCCATGGTCGAGTGGCCGAGCGTGTCGTGGTACGCCGCCTCCGCCGCATGCCGCGCGAGCGCCATCGCCTGCGAGCGCCGGTAGTACTGCTCGCGGCTCCTCTTGAGCTGAGCCATTTGCAGCCTCGCGGCACTCGCGATGGCTGCCTCGTTCGTCGGGTAACTGTCCTCTGGCGGCTCGTGGTAGCGTGTGCAGTGCGGGTCGCGCCTGGCGTCGTACGTGGGGAGCGCCCGCTCGCCCTTCGGGAAGGAGGAGACGAAGGGTTGCTTTTCGGTGCCCGCGGCAGTAGCGCTGTATGTCGTAGCGCTCGACGGACGGCGTTTCGGCTTCGGCTGCGAGGGCGCGTTCGCGTTCGCGTCGATCTGCAGCACTTGACCGACTCCATCGGCCAGGATAGCTTGCGCGCTGCGTGACCGCATGGCGCCGTGGAAGGCGTCCGCAGGCTTTGCCGTGAAGGCCTTTGTGGACTTTGAGGTCGCTGCTTGGGTTGCTGCGGCCCCATCCTTGACCAGCTTGTACGTCAACGCCGTCGTTAAGTCAGGCTCGGCAAAAAAGACCGTCTTGCCCACGGCAAGCCAGTCATCATTGCCGGCGGCGGCGGTGGGCTCGTCTGCAGGGAGGGCTGCGACCTCGGCGTAGTCATCTGATGACTGCGACTGCATCCGGCCTAGCTCGGCTCGCAGGTGATCAACCTCGTTCTGTTCCTGCTCCAGCCGGTTCAGCTCGGCTCGCAGGCTGTCGACCTGCCTCCGCTTGAACTCGGACACGTCCTCCGCTTGCCCTTGCCAACGCTGCATCTGCGCCATCGCCTCGGACTGAGCCATTCGCGAAGCAGACGTTGTGCGGAGAGTGACGTGAACGTGAATACGGGCGTCGTTGCAGGCGTTTCAATGTGCACACACATACGCTACGAGCGCACTCTCCCAAACGGTTACATGTACTAGGGAGATGATTTCCTACTCGTTCTCTTCACGAGCGGCATGTCGGAGATCGAGGGTGCTGCGCACTCCCTGTTCGCGTCCATTGCGGCTGGGTGGCGCTCGCTGCTTCGAAACCCAATATACACCGTCCGCCTTCTGCTGGCCTGGATCTACGGATGTTGCGTTGGCCTCGCCAGCATGAGCCTCCCATCCCTTGCGAGCTTTGGCTACACTGCGGCGAGACACGGGAATGAGGCAGCTTTTTTAGAGGCAGTGACGGAAGGGCAACTCGAGGAAGTGCAGCGGCTACTTGGCGAAGGCGTGGACGTGAACTGCTTCGACGACGAAAAGTCCACTCCGCTGCACGTGGCAGCCTTCTGCGGACACGAAAGCATCGTGGCCATCCTGCTGGCTGCTGGCGCCTCGCTCGTTTCTGAGGGCCAGCTAGGTAGCCAGCCGTTACACGTTGCGGCATACGTCGGGCACGCCACCATCGTTCGCCGCCTCCTCGCCGCAAAGGCGGATGTGGATGCTCGTGACGACGAGGAGCGCACTCCTTTGCATCTGGCATCGGCACGAGGGCGAGTTGCGGTGTGCGAGGCCTTGATTGCCGCGGGGGCGAGCACAAGTGCGTTGTCAGAGCATGGCCTCACGCCTCTCAAGGTCGCCACACGCGAGGGGCATTCTTCGGTAGTGCAGATGCTCGAAGCCGCGAGCAAGCTTAAGCCGCCTTAGGAGAGGGTGCGCCACGCGGCCGCAAGAGGCGCCATGTCGTCACGTCCCGTGGTCAGATTGATCATAGCCTCGTGCGTTGTGTGTTGCCTCGACCTAGTCAAGTAGAATTACGTCTTACACGCACTGATACCGCCACAATGGCGTGCGGTCTACCGGTCCGAGAGCGGACAGAGACCCCCCGGTGTTTTTGAACCGCCGAGACCCCTCGCGCCTCGGGTGCGTGAACGTGGATCGTCTGGTCGCAAGACGCAAGTACGCGCCAACCGGCCGAACACGCGACACACGCGACAACACATGCGACAACCGGTCAATGCAACCGGTGCTACGGCACTGTTACAGCCCGCTCAGAATACACAAACCTTACATGACTCCATACGAGGCACGGAGCATGCGCGAGCTCGCGGCATTGAGGATGGTTTGGGCGTCGGCGGCTTGGACGGCGGTGGAGAAGTTAGCAACGTGATACGTGAAGCGTGCACTGCGTGGTGAGGAAGCTGCGGGGGGGCGCGGTGTGTGTACAAAAACACCGTTCAAAAACACCGGTGGGAGCCGGGTAGGAACCTCTGTGCCCGTGTTTCCCGTCCTTTGTGCCCCGGGACCCCCGGAGTTTTTGAATGGCTGCGGTAGAATCGGGGGGGATTGAAACCGAAACTGACAACATGTCCGACTTCCAGAGTGTCGCGTTGCGACAACCTGCGAGCGAGGGCAAGCACACTCGTTACGAAACGGTCTGTTTATGCCGCCGAAGAAGGTGGAGCCACCACCGCCGCCGGTGGAGCCCGAGCCCGAGGGCCCGAAGGAGCCCGACCCTGAAACTGTCGAGGCGGCCACAGAGGTCCTCAATGAGTTGATCAATGTCTCCTTTGCCGGTGCGCGCAATCGTGAGCTGGACAACAAAAGAGTACCGTACGTCGTCAATCGATTCATGCAGCAGTTCGAGACAATCGTCCCGCTGTACTTTACGAGCAACGACGCCGGAATCAACGGCCCAGACTTCGATCCAGCCGCCACCACTGCTGCCACCCTGAAGACGGCTTGGGACGTCGAGCCCGAGGCCTCGCAGCCGCCGCTCGACTACTGGTCTCGTGGTGCGGTGCCATGGCGTAAGCGGTCTGATCTGAAGGTAGTCATGCCATTTCAGAAGCCGGGCGCGCTGCCGCCTCCAGTGGGCATGTATGGACAGCAACCTATCACGTGCACGACTGCGAGTTTGTCAGCGGCGGCGGGCAAACCCGGCCCTGGCCGGCCGCAGAGCGCGCAGAGCGCGCAGGAGCTCGCCCGCGGGCGTTCTTTTAGCGCCGCTGGCCCGTTGCGGCCCTCGTCGGCGGCAGCGCTGCGCGCTAGCGGCTCGCTCGTGCCGTCGGCATCGCAGCCCACCATGGCGAGCGGTGACACGTCGGCATCGCAATCGGCCCTGGGGAGAGGAGATACGATCATCTTCGATAACCCGCCGCTCATCAAGTCGCCACCTCCGCCGAAAGCGGCCACAGCCACAGCAGCGGGGGGCGGAGTGTTCACAGCCACAGCAGCGGGGGGCGGAGCTCGAGCAGCGGCGCCCAAGACGGCGCCCAAGATGCGCCCTGCGCCCAAGCTGACGAGCGCAGCCTCCACTGGCTCCTTAGGCAGCAGCAGCGCAAAGGCCGTCGGCAGCCCCGGCGGTGCCGGCAGCGCAGCGGCCGCTCCAGCTCCTCCCGAGCGCTCCTTTGTGTACCGAGCAGACGATCCTGGGGCGGAGTGGACGAAGTCGAGGCAGCTCCTGTGCCGAGGGCCCGAGCACCTGCAGCCAAAGTTCCGCAAGGCGGAGCGTAGTCGGCGCCTTGCGCTCGAGTTGGAGCCCGACCCGGAGCAGCGCAAGATCAATGCGCTGCGCGTGGTGCTGCAAAAGGAGCGCGAGCTCGCGCAGGCGGAGATTGCGACGCTCGAGAAGAAGTTCGCCAAGAGCGACTTTTTCTACTCCAAAGGGGCGCTCGAGTCGAAGGCGTCGGTGAGCGACTTTTTCTACAGGGAGCTGGGCGAACCAGTCGAGAAGTCGAAGCCCAACCACGCAAAGATGCAGCCGCAGCCCAATTACTTGAGTGTCTCGGAGCTCGAGAAGGGGTTGTTGCCTGGGCAGAAGCCCGAGCCCCCGCCGGCGCCTGCCAAGAAACGCCAGCCGCCGCAGCCGACGACGAAGAAGGAGGACGGGCCGCTCGAGCCCGAGGAGCTGGCCAAGTTGGAAGCGGCCGCCATCAAAGCGGCGCAGGAGCACCTTCTCAAAACAGTCGCAGCCGCGCGTGAGGCCGATGGCAAGGCGTCGTATACGCCCCTGGGCTCACGACAGCCACCCCTACGCGAGACTTTGAAGGCTGCCAAGGGCGTGCGATTGGTGCCAGATCATGTTCTGGTCGCAGAGCTACTCGGGAACCCGAGGCCGCCCACTACGGCGCCTTCACCGAATAGGAAGCCGGTGTCGTTTGAGACAAAGACGAAGAGCGCGCCCGAACTCGTGGCCGCTTCCTTGTCAGGCTCTTGACACTGGTCAGACCTTAGATGCTGTGCCCGGTATTTTGATCGATTTTGGCGTGGGGTGTACGGCGTCCCGTCGATCAAGGGTCGTGCTGGCCCCTCGCGTCGATCAATTTCCGAGAAATCCCGCGCCATCAGGGGCTTCGCGGGCTACCCCGCACAGGATGGCTTCACCATGGAATACGGGCCGAGCTTTGCGACTTGCGGAGGACGCCGCTGCGGCCTCCTCGACCACGCTCACTGCTGGCGAGATCCAGCAGATCAGTCAGGACCTGTATGACCCGAAGCAGAATCAGCTCGAAGACAGCGTCTTCGACGTCCTGTCACAAAGCCTTTTGGCAGGCGATGTGGCAGACTCGGGTGACCTGATGCTGGACCTGAAAGATGCGATCGAGGGCGTGGAGTACCCGTCGGGCGCGGTTATCAATCATGTGGGCAATCTGACCAAGGGTGTCACCGAGGCGCAGGCTGCGCGGATTTGGGAGTTGTACGACCACGACGGTAACGGCGTAATGGACCGCAGCGAGTTGCGGCGGCTGGTGCACGACCTCGGCAATGCCATCATCCGCCGGCTCTCGAACAAGGTGGAGCGCATCTCGAAGCAGATGAGCAAGCCGAAGGACAGCGCGAAAGAGTTACTCAAGGCCCTCGATAAGAACCGCGATGGCCGTGTACAAAAAGTCGAGTTTGTGAACCTCGCCATTCGAGGGTTGGACAACATCGACGCGATGTCGCCTGACGAGCGCGGCGGGAGCAGCAGAGGCCCGCCGTCCAAGCGCACCAAGGTCCAGGACGAGGCCCGTGCGCTGAAGACGGCGCGGCGCGGCGAGCCTGGCTTCGAGATGATCCACGTGAGGCGCAGCTAACGCGCACGCGTCTGCTGACCCGTTGCATGCCCTTGCCTTGCCGCCACGCGTCCTGACCCGTTGCATGCCCTTGCCGCCACGCGTCCTGACCCATTGCATGCCCTCGCCGCCACGCTTTCTGCTGACCGTGGCTTGCCCTCGCCGCTCCGCCGCCGTCGCAGATGCTGATGCTTCGGGTGGCTAACCTCAAGGCCGGGCTGGCCAACCTCGCGACTGGCGTGACGGAAGAGGAGGCGGAGGCGCTCTGGAAGACGTTCGACGCCGACGGCGACGGCACGCTCGACCTGGCTGAGTTGCAGGCCCTCTTCACCGAGCAGGCGACCACCGCCATCCAGTCCATCTACGCGCGCATTGCCAGCTACGCCGATGCGTTGAGCCGCTCCAGAACCGTCGACGAACTGCTTGACAAGTTCGACGCCGATGGCGACGGTAAGGTACAGAAGAGCGAGTTCATCAAGCTTGCGGTCACTGGTGTTAAGATCCCTACAGACTGAACGCCTCACGAGGCGGGGCGCGCGCACCGTGTCTCTCCCGGGGCTGCCCGGCTGGCCTGCGCGATGCTTCATGCACACATCGCGTCGCACGCGGAGATGACAGACATTTCTCGGACGTGAGCTCGTTAGGGGACTGAACGCCGGTTGCGGGCGGGTTTCGCACGGCAGCCCGTTCGTTGCGTTTACCATCCCGGACGAGAAAGACGAAGGAATTGGTCCAATTCGCAATTGCGACTCGATCCGTCCGGTCATGTGAAACCCGACCGGTACAAGCGGTTAGGGGTGCTTGGTCCGGGTCAGCGTGCGGGTGTCGCATTGCGACCAAACTCCTCCCGACCCTCCGGAACATCAGATTACCGTTTTTGTTCAATCCGTCTCCTGCGCTCCTCCGCCACATGCTCTCTGTCCGACCCGCGCACGCCATCGAGCACTGTATGCCACCCAGCACGCTCCCCATTCAGCAAGATTCGAAATCAAGACTTGCCTCTTGGCTTCGATTTAGTCTGGAGTGCCCGAAGAGACGCCTCGAGCCGCTCGTGCACAATCGCATCTATGATCGCTTCCGTGGGCGGCAGCGCAAAGGGCGCCTGCGGCGGCGCGGGAGTGAACGGCCGCGTCGGATCGGGGGGCGTGTACGGCGGCGGTAGCGGTGCACAACCAGCAGGCATTTTCTTGCCGTTATGCCAGCGCAGGCTTTGCAAGCGAGAGAGACTCTCCTGCCGTCGTCGCGCCCACAGCCGCCGCTCCGCGTCGAGCTGCGCCCGCATCGCCCGCAGCGGGCCCAGATCTTTGACCAGATCTTCGCTAACGAGCGAACCGACGGTTGGCAAGAGGGGGCTCTGCGCGCATGGAGTGGCCGAGTCGGAGGATGTTGTCAGCTCGGCGCTCCGCTCGGAGACGAGGCCTGCTCGCGGCGAGTGCGGCTTTCGCGGCCGAAACGTCGCCCTTAGCTGCACGTTCAGCTCAGCAAAGTCGATTGTGCCTGATTGATTTGTGTCCAAGGACGCGAAGAGGTAGTCGATGACAGACGGCGAGCCCGCATAGCCGAGGAACGAGAAGGCGCGGTGGAACTCGGAGCGGCTGATGACGCCGTTGCCGTCCACGTCCCACGAAGAGAATAGGTCGATGACGCGCACGCGATTGACGCGGAGGAGGTCTTTGAGCTGCTCGGCCGCGCTCGCGTAGTCTGTAGCGTCGAGCTTGACCGTAGAGTCGAGCGCCTGACCTCGCGCTCCATGTGCCTCATGGCGCAACGAGTGGAGGTAGTTGTGGTGATTGAAGCCTTTCTTACCTTCAATCTGCTCCCCAACCTCAGCCCTATGGCGTTCGTGGTAGGAGCTCGGTTTGGCTGCAATCGGCTCAAGTTCAGGCAAGGATGTCTCCCGCTGCCTTTCCCGCTGGTCATGTTGCAGTTGCTTTGCCACGTGGGGTGTCGAGGGAGCGCTCGGCGTGCCTGACGGTCCAGGAGCCGGTGCACCTCCCGCCAGCGCCAGCGGCGACTGGATACTGGTGGCTGTGCGGCGTGGCGATTGCGGGGATCTGCCACCACCCGTCTGGCGCAGCAGGTGGTTCAGCTCGCCAAATGAGAGGGCGCCCGAACCGTCCTCGTCCCAGCTGTCGAAGAGCTCGTCCACCGCCTCTGGGTTGGCGCCGTAGCCCATAAACTCGAACGCACGATGGAGCTCAAGGCGCGTCAACATGCCGTCCGAGTTTGCGTCGAATGAGTTGAACAGGTCGATGACACGCACGCGATTCACTGCGAGCACCTCCTTAAGCTGGTCGATGATGCTGACGCCGTTGCTCGCGCTCAGCTTGAAGTGCTCGACGACGAACTGACCACGGTGGCCTTGCAGACGCACTCGCAGGGCGTGCTGCCTGTTCGGGTGGTAGAAGCCAGGCTTGCCCTCGATGGGAATCAGCTTCTCGCGCATCTGACGCTTGCGCTCGCGAAGGGCCTCCTGTTCTTGGCGTTCGATAGTATCCCACACAGAAAGTGGTTGGATAGTTTTCCACGCCAGAGCGTCCCATGACAGCGGAGTTTCACACCACGTGCGATCGCGCGGTGAGTTGGCACGCGGGCTCAACCCTCTCAGCTCTCTGAAGGTTTGTGCGTATGGGTGCCGGTGGTCAAGCGTGCCGATCGTAGGGGTGCCGTTGGTAGCAGCCATCCGATCGGGACCGCACCACCCAGCGTAGGCCGGCTCCACGCTGGAATCCTGAACGACACGAGCCCTCTCCTCTCATGGAACTTTGGCTACCGGTACAGTACCGGTACCGGGTACGCAAGCGTGAAACGTCCGTTCAGTAGCCCACCAGCGTGCGGCGCTTGAAATCGGCAACCGGTACGCAGGCGTGAAACGTGTGTGTCCCGACTCCCCCGGTGACTTTTGAGCACGCATGCCGACGGAGGCGCGCGCTCGCGCTCGCGCGCGCGTGCATACATGTACGCTATAAATGTACGCAATTCGAGAAGACGTCATCACTAATCAACAGTACTCTATTCAAAACTTTCTCACAAAAGCCACAAGCCTACGCCAGCACTGAAACCCAGCAGCCCCCCCTCTGAGAGGGACACAACACCATCCTATATGCCACCAACGGAGCGTGAGGTGAAGACTGAAGAACTCCTTTCGGTTTTTGCAGTTTCACGGGCCATCCACTTCAGTCTTTTCACGCCACTCTCGCACAACCTGCACCATCTCCTCGAGCGACGCCACCTCTCTCCAGCGGGCGGGGTCCTTCTCGAGCGTCTCGAGCACCTCAAGCTCCTGCGGCTTGCGTGGCAGCAGATCGGCGCGTGACACGAGCACCGCCCGGAAGCCGGCGTCGAGCGCCCCTTTGAGGTCGGTCACCACGTCGTCTCCTACGTGTACCATCTCACTCGGCCGGCAGCCCGCAGCGTGTGCTGCCATCCAAAACGGCGCCGCACTGGGCTTGGTTGCGCCTGCATCGCCCGCGCTGACTGTGAAGTCAAAGAACTCGACGACCTCGGCGTGCAGGCGCACATCGCAGTTGCCATTGGTGCACGCGCCAACCGTGAGCCCCGCTCGCCGGAGCGCCTGCAGGCTCGCCGCCGTGTCCGAGAAGAAGTAGTCCTTCACATCAGAGCGAGCGAGCACGAAGCGACGCATCAGCTCATCGACGGGCGCGCCCGGGTCGTCTCCGTGCGTGCGGGCCTGCTTGGCCAGCGCCGCGCGTCGCAACGCACTCATGTCGTGCACCAACAGCGGCTGCTCCTTCTGCACCTCGGTAATGGATGCCTTGAGGGCACCCCTATCCCCACAGCCCGCCGCAGCCGCGCGCGGCAGCAGCTCTGCCATGTCCGACTCGAGCGCAGCACTGGCCTTCAAAATGGGTGGGAAGGTGGGCCAGCACGTGTCGTCCAAGTCCATCGTGACGGCACGGATCTTGGTGGCTGGCGGCGGAAGCAGCGGCGGCGGAAGCGGCGGAAGCCGCCGCGGCGGCGGCAGTGGCATCCCGGACGTCATCCATCGCGTGTATGGCTCCGTGTGCTTGGCCGCGAGTGCCTGGAAGCACGCGGCGAGCTGCGCGCGAGCGGGCGCGTACGAGTCGAAGCCCGTCTCGATGACGTAGTCGGCCGCCGCACGCTTTGTCGCGTCAGGCACCTGCTTCGAGAGGAGGAAGGCAAACTTCTCCTCAGTCATCCCTGGTCGTGCGAGCACCCGTGCTCTCTGGATCTCGGCCGGCGCGGAAATGACGACAAGCGCATCGAAGTCCTTTGTGCGCGCCTCGGGATCCATCGTTTCAAACAGCAGCGGTATGTCAAGCACCACGCACCATGCCCCATCTGCCGCCGCCTGGGCGACGAAGGCCTCGCGGTCAGTGGTGACGAGTGGGTGGACGATACCCTCGAGCGTCTTCAGCGCTGTTTCACGCCCAGCCGCCGCAACCGCTGCAGAGAGGGCGGCGCGGTCGATGCCAGCATCACTCGCTACTCCAGGGAAGGCTGCACCGACGGGCTGCACCGCAGCACCTCCCGGACCATACAGCGAATGAACGCATGCGTCTGCATCGTGCACGGGAATGCCCACCTTGCGGCACCACGCCGATGCGGTGCTCTTGCCCATGCCTATACTGCCCGTGAGGCCGACGATGACGGGCACAGCGCGACTCATCATCGCCGTTCGCGGTTCGTGCTTTGGGGTAGAAACGAACCGCACACCCACCCTTTTGTCGTCACCCAGAGCGCCGAGGTGCACAGGGTGAGGGAGCGCGAGGACGCGCGCGCGCGCTCGAACGAGCGCGTAAACTTTCACAACACACCAACAAGTCAAGTCAAGTCAAGTCAAGTATGGTTGTCTGTTGTTTATGTATAGACTTGACTTGACTTGACACACCAACACGCACAAACCAAACTCAAAAGCGTGAAGGTCAACACCTTGCACACGTCACTGTCGCTTCATTCTCATGCTCGCGACGTGGAACGCGTGTTGTGTTCATAGACACGGTGCCCTTCACGGACGTGACTGAAGGGTGCGGAAAAATCGCGATATAAACTCTGCTATTACGGACCCCAGGGTCCGGCGAGGAACCGGAGCGTCAGAAATACAAGGCTCAAGGGCTGCGGGGCTCTCGCTCCTCAATCTCGCACACTGAAAATTCGTTCATATTTAACCAAATACAAACTCACTAGTGTGAGAGAATTTCCAAACAGCAACCTAATTACAACGTCGCGTGGAATTGTACTCTATCTCCTTGGAATGGTACTGTAATATTGTCGTTGAGCTCAGGCCTGTCCGCCGGCGCCGCTCGCCGCGGTCCCGTCATGTACTAACGATGTGATGTTGCCGCCGACGCCCGAGAGAGGCCTCACACTCAGTCCATCAGTCCAGCACGGCTGGGTTCACTGAGTCACCCCCATCCTGGAGCAGCGCCTCGACCCGCGCATCCACGGACTCAGCCTTCCAGGGGCCAATCCACGCGTCGAACGACGTCGGGTCCGTGCAAAAGACCGCGTCGGAGATCGTGGCGAGCTTGACGCGAGAGAGATCGCTCCAGTCCCGCACCAACACAAGCAGCGACGGCGCGGCGGGGAGCCCGGGGGCCTCTGGCGCAACGCGCTCGGCCTTGAGCCAGCGTGGCGTGAACACGTTCTCCTTGTCCCGCAGCCATCTCTGTTTGATGAGCGCGTCGACCATATGCAGCGTATCGAGGGTAGGCGTATTCGAGCGCGTCAAGCTGGTTTCACAGCGCCGCACACACTCTGTCGGATTGGCGTGGAGCACGATTGTGAGGTGCGGCGGGGGCAGACCCAGCTCGTCGATCTTTCGAGAGAGCTCTTGGTACACCGAAAATTCCTCTGCTGTCAAGTGGCCTTGTTGGAAGTGCAACGTGCCGAAAATGATGTCAGACCAGACCGAAAAATCGAGGATCACGCTCTCTTGCTTGGTATTCATGTAGCGCAAGGCCTCGATGTACGTACGCAGGCGCGCGCGCAGGAACCAAATCTGCATGGCCAGTGCGTGCTTGTGTGGCTCTTTTTGAAATGCAGACCAGTGTGGGTTGCTCTCGGGATCCGGCGCTGGGAAGAATGCACAGTCCGGGATGTGCTTCGCCACCAGCCGTGCGATCGTCGTCTTGCCGGTGCCGATGTTGCCTTCGATGGTGACCAACTGCAGTGGCATTACCGCGTGGTCCAACTTTTGCCGCCCGAGCACTTGGCGACGTGGTGCCGATCCGTCCGTTTAGGAAGTTGACCGAGTCAAGGGGTTTTGCCAAAAACATCCATATGGAGGGATGGACTTCCGAACCACGCAGTACTTCGCATGCAACACACAACTTTCCGAGCCTTTCAACTGTTTTGTTTCACGTATGGTGTACATGTACCTGAAGGTTGCTGCGGCTCCAGGCCACAAGGGCTGCACACTCCATGAATTGCGCCTCTTCCAGTGATGGGCCTAGACCTCTTCCAGTCATGGCATTCCCTTGCCTGAACGCCTCGGGCCGTCTGCCATGGCCGCTACAGTTTGGCGACCCACCAGCACGTCAAGTTCCACTTTTCATTCGGTGGGAGGACTACATCAGGAAAGTCATCCCCAGGCGGCGGTTCGAGGATGTCACGTTTGTCCAGATTGGCGCTAACTGCGGGAAGAACACGTTTGGTTGTGCTGTCGGCGGCGATCCGATATGGTCATATGCCACCATGTGCGGTTGGCGAGGCGTAGTTGTCGAGCCCGTCTCTTATGTGTTCAAGAAGCTCTGCAAGAACTACGCCCGCTGGCCTCAAGTTCTCCCCCTGCGCGCGGCAATATCCGACGCTCCTGGTGTCACTCTGATGAGTCTCGGGGCCGGCGAGATGAACAAGGTGATCATGAGCAAGAACCACATCGGGGCTCAAGGACGAGCGCCACGGCGGAACGAGAGTGTTCCTGCGCTCACGCTTGGGATGCTTTGGCAGCAAGCTCTCAACGCGAGTGGTCCGCGCGAGATAGACATCCTGGTCGTTGACGCAGAAGGGCAGGAAGAGGCCATCCTTGCGGGACCAGGAGGTGCGTCCACTTTCCCTAGGCCCCCCCCACCGCTCATTCTCTTCGAGCGAGCGCACTTGAGCAAGAGGCAGGAGAAAAGGATAGACCTCGCCCTTCGCTTGCAGGGCTATCAGCTGCTCGTGATGCTGCGAAACGGCGATCCAGTCGGCGCCAACCGACACACCCCGCCCGCCAATAGCCTCTACGGCAGGATGGACCCTCCTTATGGCCATTCATCCCCTCCGCCGTCGAACGTCGGCGGTCGAAGATTGACACCGGTACACGCGGTACAGCAGCAGAGTGAGAGTCAGCAGTAACGGGACGCGCGCGACGTACACGGTACAGCGCCGCCCCTTGCGCGCTGAGAGCGTTTGCGTTCCAGGCCGCCAACCGTTAAGCGCATATATTGAATATTCCGACGCCGTACGGCCTACGCGTTCTCTAGATAGGCCCTTCTCGCAAGCCTTCTACCGGCTAGCGCTTCTACTATTCTACCCGTGTACAAACGGTTACATGTAAGTCCACGGTGGACAGGCATGATGTGAGCGCGCGGCTACGTGTAGAAATGAAGTCGCTCAGTACTCGAAACAACACGATGTGAATTTCGACAGCTGTCCAACGGCCGCGCCAACGGCAAATAGTCCCCCTCTAGAAGCTCAAATCCACAGTTAACTCCAACGGTGTTGATGGCCCTGCAGTTAAATCACCCGAGCCACCACCACCACCTACTGCTGCCCCTGCAGACGCCGCACCATCATCGGCGTCGGCGTCCGAGCCGGCCTTCGATCGCCCTTTGAGCCACACGTCCACCATCCGCATCCTTGCCCGCACGTCGTCGAGCGCATCGAAACAACGTTGATCGAGTGGATCGTCGAGCTTGATTGTGGCAAGAAGCGTGTGCAACCGTGTGAGCGTGGCTAGGATCCTGCGAGACACCGCGACTCGAGGGGCACCATGAGACCCATGGCGCCGCCTAGCCAATCGTGTAAAGCCTCGGCTTCCATGATTCGGCACACTGGCGCACCGTGCGGATGCAAAGCCTGTATGCGCAGCTGAAATGGCAAGTAGCGTGTCGACGCGTCCTCGGTACTGTCCAAGCTCAAGGCCGAGCTCGTGGCCTTTCTGGTATCCGAGCTCCCAGCCTGCCTCTTGACCCTTTTCACGACCATGCAGCTGGCCTGCGCACGCGTGGAAAGATCGCCGTAAGCAGCCGCAACATCGTGCTGCGAACTGTGACGCTTGCGCACCTGCGGCAAAACCCGACGCGAGGAAGTGATCCTCGAGCTTGAGCAGCGCGTCGAACGGATCGGCGCCAGACGCCTCGAGCTCCGCTACCGACGCCTGCTGCATCACGGCTTCGTGAGGAGTTTGTTTTGATGTGAATAATTGGTCGCGTCGGTTGGTGATTGCGGTTCATCAAACTACACGGCAGCCCGGTGAGCGCAGCGCACACTTAAGTCCGATTGATAGCCTTCACAGAGCACGCATAGGAATCTCGCGGAAAAATTATCCCGCTATGTAAATTTGGAAGCGTCGGTCAAAAAGTGTTAGGTGTTTAGAGACTGTTTTTTGACTGTTTTTTGGACGGATCTGAAAATGTGGAAGCGAAAATCCCCGCGGCATTTCGTAAAGCTGAGGAAGTGTCTCGAAGGCGAGCAGTGGATCTCTGCTGACATCTGTGAGCTTGAGCGTGCGGAAGGTGCTGGGCAAGCTATGGATATCAAACGAGACGACATCGATCTAGACGCGCAGCTCAAGCGCAAGATCGACGCTGCCTCGAACGCTTCCGGCTCATGTCCCATATCACCCAGCGAAGACGACATCCTATCAAAGGTGCAACCTGTGGCCACCAACAAGGACCAAGGCCTCTCTTTGCCTTGTGAAATTGCCTCCACCCCAGGCGGGCTTCGGCGGAACTGCTACTCGTCTGTCGACCTATGCAACGTGCCTCGGGTCAAGATGGCTCGGAACAGCTGGTCCTCCCAAGATCTTTGCTCGCTGGGCTCTCGTGTTCTCAATGACAACGATCTCTCCCACTGGTCACTCAGGCCGGTCGCGGCGAACGATGCGCTCCTCCGCGACTCGTTCCGTCAGCTGCTGGAAGAGAGCGAAGCCGTCACCGTCCCCGAGGACCGCCTGGTCATGTACGATGCGTGCGACGATGAGGAGGTGAAGGAGGAGGTCGGTTTCTTCCGAAAGAGGTTGGACGCACGCCGAAACACGAAGCCCAAAAAGCCAGAGGCACAGCTGCGCGTGTGCACGCCGTTTGACGCGAAGGGCTTCAATTTCTCCAAGATCCGAAACGAGCGCGAACGCGTGCTTCGCCTCCAGTTCCCTGACGGCCAGTACGACGTCCTCTCGAACAAGTTCCCGCTCTTTCCGCGCCACATGCTCTTGGTCTGCCGCGAACTCGTCGCCCAGCAGATGACAATGTCGCACCTCAAGTCGCTGACGTCGCTGCTTCAAGCAACGTCCTTCTGCGCCTACTTCAACTCGTGGTGCGCCTCGGCGTCGGTCAACCACTTTCACTGCCACCTCATCGACGAACACCCTCCCGTCACGGCGTTTCCGTTGGTCTCGGGGCCGACCGTTGGCATGATGGCGAAGCCCGACGGCACGCCGCTGCCTGGGTGTCGCACTCTGAGCCCTCAGGGCTTTCCCGGCTTCTGCTATGTGTACCCGACGGGCTCTGCCCTCGTGCACGTCGACGCGGCCATACGCGCCATGCAGGCCGACAATCAACCTCATAACCTACTCTTCACACCGCGCTTCGTCTACGTCTTCCCGAAGCCACTCGTGCGGCCGGAGAGGTCCGCACAGCTCTACCCCGAAACGGTCGGCGGTCCCGAGCTCATTGGCTCCTTCACCGTCTACGGAGAAGGCGACTATGCCGCGTTAAGTGCTCGCACTGTTGAGGAACTCGTACGCATCAACACGGCACCGCTGCCCTCGCGCTTACTGCAGCGTGGTGGCACACACGGCGGTTCAGTCGACGATCATGCCGTGCATTCGACCAGCACGATCGACCGGGCGGAGCCTGCCACAGGCACACTTCCTCGCGTCCCGAGCGGGAAGCATCTGGCGGGCATCCCCATGGCGCATTCTGTCACCTTCGACTGCCTGCCGAGGATGTGAGCATGTGTGGCGGGACGCTCGCCGCCTCGCGGGGGTGCGAACTGCGATGACCTCCGGCGTCTGTGCGCGCGCACGTACATGTACGTCTTCGCAGTAAAGGTACCTACAGCGCACGTATATCTACAGTGCTGCTTCCGCGGAGGACGCACCCGAGTTTCGTCAGGACGCACCCGAGTTTCGTCAGGACGCACGCGAGTTTCGTCAGGACGCCCGCGAGTTTCGTCAGGACTTGCAGGTCGCGGAGGCGGCCCTGACGAAACTGGGCCAACTGACGGAGCCGCACCTGCGCTCGTCGATGCGGACAGCGGGCAGGCGCCCCCCTCTTGTTTCCTACCGGCACTGTAGGTATAATCTATATCGTAAAGGGTTGCCTAGGAGACCGGACCCATGGACCTAGCGCACGCTAGACATCCATCGTACACAGTCCTAGTCTCGTGCCGAAGATCCTCCCCGATCCACTCACATCGGCGGCGCGATCAAGCCGGCGGCGCACATGCCCTCGGAGATCTCGACGACCGCGCAAACATTAGCTCCCATCTCTCCCGGGAGGTCTCGTAGCTCCTCCATGGTGTGCCAACGCACAGCGGCGGCATCGTCGCCCGGCATCACGCGGTCCTCGTACTCTGCGTCCACCCAAGCGAAGCATTGCACGATGCAATAGTGGTAGAGGAAACCACCCGCGTCATTCGGCACGATCGCATCCGTTGCAGTTATCGGTCGTGGGTGTACTTTCAGTGCAGCTGGCGGAAGGCTCGTCTCCTCGGAAATCTCCCGCACGGCGCCGGCGACGGCCGATTCGCCGAGCTCGAGCTTCCCGCCTGGAAGCGACCATGCTCCCTTGTTTGGTGGTCTGCCTCGTCGCACAAGCAAGTAACGTGGTGGTTCAGTCGCCAGGCGCAGCACACACGAGACAGCACCACGCGGATACGGCAACGGGGTAGATGCGGCGGCACGGGTGAAGACGGCGAGTGCGAGCGGGCGGATGAGACTCATCATGGACATACTTGGAGGGCGTGAACGCCGTGCTCGAAAGTTGCTCAAAACGGTCGCGTAACTTTCTCCGGTCAAACTACAGTATCGGCTCTGATCCTGCGAGTGGCACGTAGTCGCTGGGCACCTTGACGCGATTCTGAAACCGTCCGATCTCGCGCGATCTCGTTGCGACCACGCGACGCGTGCCGCGTCGGCTGCTGCCTGGGGATGCCTCTGCGCCGCCGGCGCCGTCACGGCCGCTCAGCATGGCCGCGCTGGCCGCGATGAGCGCTGGCCCGGGCGTGTTGACGGCCGTCATGTTGAGCAGCTTCGTGCGCTGCGCCTCGCGAGCGTCACGTCGAAGGGGAACGACTCCGAGGTCATCCAGTGAGACGTCCGCGAAGAGGCCGGTGCCAGCGCCGTGTGCTCCCCCCCGCTCAGCGGACATGACGTCGCGCGAGGCGCTCCAGGTGATCGTGTGATTGAACCACGCCTTGTGCTCGGTGGGCGGGATGGGCTGCGGGCGGGTAGCCTGGATGAATGTCAACCGGTCGATCTGGACGGATAGGTCCGGCTCTGAACCCCGGGGCGAGTGTCGCCATCCCGAGCCTCCAGAGCTCAGTGGTAGCCCACGCGCGGGTGAGGTGGCGTACTCGGCCGAGCGTGTCGGGGAGACCACCACGCGTGGCGGAGAGCGCTGTGTCGAGCGTGGCGGCGAGCCCGCCCGCGGACCGGGCATGTGGAAGGAGGCTGGGCGCGGTAGGGACGGTCGCTGCGCTTTCGGATCGTACCTTCGCGAGCTCGCTAACGAGGCGGACGTGCGCGGTGCGCTCAAGAAGCCGCCCGAAGGCGGACGACTGGGCAGCTGGCTATAAGGTGGGCCACCGGGTTGGGGAGGCCGTGACGCTGTGGAAGGGCGCGACGCTGTGGGAAGCCATGACGCTGTGGAAGGGCGCGACGCTGTGGAGGGGGCGAGGTCTAGCGCGGCCGATGGGGCGAGGTCCACCAAAATCGCGGGCGAGGTCATCCCCGATTCGAGAGTGATCGACGCCGACGGTGGTCGTGCGGGCGAAAAGCCGGGGCCGTACGGCAAAGGCGCCGACTTCGATGCCTCGGGCGACTTCGGCTGCGTCGGCTCCGATCGTAGCGCTATACGATTCTTGGCCTCCAGCGCGATCTCGCCCGCAGCTCCCACGCGGAGCTTGGCATCGAGGCTCACGCGCAGGCCTTGCCGCAGCATCGTATGCAGCTCGCGGTAGTCGATCGTGCCGGAGCTGTCCCTATCAAGCAAGTGGAAGAGTGCTTCCACATCCGCCGCACCAAACGCCGCCGGCGCGCCCTCCCCGCCTTCCGACGCCACGCCCACGTCACCTCCCAAAGCCGCCACCGTGCCCTGCTGCGCACCATCGTCCGGTGCGGCCGGTGCGGCCGGCACCGGCTGATCGGCTGCGGTGCGTGGCGCGATGAGGCCGAGGACAGCCTGAAACTCCTGAGCGCTCACCTGTGGGGAAGGGACCAGACGCCGTGGTGAGCCCTTGCATGCTGGGCGAGGAGGAGCCTGGAACTCCTGGACGCTCACCTTGCCGTCGCCGTTGGCGTCGAGCTTGCGAAAGAGGTCCATGACGCGCTGAAGCTGCGCCACGAGCGCCTGCCGGAGCGATTCCATCGCCGGCGTCGCCACATCATCTGCTGGCGTCGTCTCCGCCGCGACCGGATCGGAGGCTAGAGTGCGCTCCAGTAACGAACGGCGGCCGCTGCTGCTCGGGCGCGAGCTTTCGCAGCCCGAGGTCGGCCGGTTGGTGGATTTGAGTGGGATGCTCTGTGGCTCCTGTTCGCCCTCGACCAACGGCAGCGCTGAACGACGCGGCGGCGGAGGGAAGGGGGGCACCTTCGGCCAGATCTTCGACGGTGACTGCGGTTGCGGAATCGTCTGCCAGCCATTACTCTCTTCGTCGGTTTTCTTGTAGTATGCGAGCCTTGCGTCAAGGTGCGCATGCTGCCGCTTGATGATGCCGGCCGTCGTCGGCAGGGGGAACACGCTCGTTCCACCGTTGGTTCCAACGGGCACTGGCCAGCGGCGGAACACGAGCGGATCCTCGAACGGATCGAGCAGAACCTCCAACGGTGCAATCAGGACGGAGGATGCCGCACTCCAGGTCGGGTGGCGATGCTCGGCATCGTCGTAGCTAGGGGAGGTCGATTCTTCGTAGCTATGCGGTGAGGCGGGCCGCACCCACTGCTCGCTCGGAGCCCGAAAGCGCGCCGCGCGCTTCTCTCCTGCTGCGTGCAGGGTGTGCGTTCTCTTTGGACCCGAGGCGGCAGGATGTATCGACATGAGCATGAGGTTGCGCACTGGCAAGGCATGCGGAGTGCGAGGCCTCGTTTGCGGAGTCCGTGGTCTGGAGCCCAGTGGTAGCCCGTAGGCCAACAGTGGAGCGCTCACGGGTCGGTGCATGTCTTCCAGACCACGAGAGGGAGAGGGCACTCCCTTGCCCGAGAGTGGTGGAACCGCCCGTACGCCGCCTCTGAGTAGGGCGACAAGGTGTGAAGGAGGAGTGTGAAAATTTGTGGCATGTGGGGTTTGTAAAACCTGGTCGCGTGTTGAAACTGGAATTGCGGTTCATTAAGCTACACGGTGAGCGTAGAGTTCGCAGACGTGGAGACAGTGACCGTAGAGTGCGCAGCCGGCTTGGCATGGATACACAAACACAGGGTGCGGGGTTATCAGGTTGAGTAACCGAGACATGCGGAGTTCGATCCGAATGACCAGTTATTCTGCCTGCCCGCGCGAATGTATAGAAGTGGGGACACTCCACTTGCGACCCGCTCCCTCGCCGTAGGGCTGTCGCGCGGCGCTCGTGCATCGAGCGCATCCTTACCAATTTAAGGGTCGCTTGGAGCAACGTTTGCGCATCTCATGACTGATGTCAGTGCGAGTCTCACTTCGTGCGTGCGCGTTTCCGCTTGCTCTTGCGCACATATTCGAAAGCCTGCGGGTGGTAGTACGAGTCGACTTCGAAGCGCAGTTCGGCAATGTTCTTGTCACGCGTCGCGCCAGACGCCAGCATCCTGCTGAAGGCCGCATTGTGCACACGCAGCGCGTGGATGGCCACCGAGAGCGATGCGCTGTTGCGGGCGTTGTGCACGGCCTTGTGCCAACGATCGCGTGCATCGCCTGTGCTCCACAGCCTCCGGTTCTCTGAGGCAGAGCCAACTCGTACCGCGGCATGCTGCGCAGCCGGTGTCTCGCCGATCGCGCCTGGCTCGGCGATATCGGCCGTGCGAGCTGCCAGAGAAGCAGGGAAGGTCTGAGGCAAGGTCGTGATTGAAGGGCCAATCTGAGGCAAGGTCGTGATTGAAGGGCCAATCTGAGGCAAGGTCGTGATTGAAGGGCCGAGTCGTGCGCTGACGGCGGTGGCCGCGCTGGGCGCTGTGCTCGGCGCTGTGCTCGGCGCTGTGCTGTGTGCTGTGTTTGGCGCTGTGTTTGGCGCTGTGCTGGGCGCGTTGCGCCCGGAGGCAAAGGCCTCGATCGCCTCCTCCACCTCTTGAAGGTCGAGCTCCTCATCGTCGCCATCTTCCATTTCAAAATGCCACAGCGCGCAGTCTTCACCCTCGGCAGGTAACCAGCCCGTGATCTTCCCGTCATAGGCGCGAAAGCTCACGGAGTCACCCTCGGTGGCTGTGGGTAAGAATCGGCGCGCGGGCATGCCAATCTTGTCATCCTCCGTGCGATAGAGTCGCTGCTCTTGCAGGTCGGGCGCCAGCTGCAGGGAGTACACAATCGCCTCCAGTTGGAGCAGCAGCGGTGCAAGCTCTTGCGGCGACTTGGCGTCCTTGACTGCCTTGAGCCAACGTGCACGTAAGCCCATGCCGCCGCCGCCCTTACCGCCGCCGCCCTTGGAGTCCTCAACCGTAGCGTCAGCGCTCTTGGCCTCAGCGCTCTTGGCGGCCCCGCCCTTGCTGCCACCCTTGCCGCCGCTCGGAGCACCTCCAATGGTAACGGCTGCCCACGAGGCATCCGCCAGACGCAAGTTCGGACCCAGCTCGCTCTCGACCGATATGAGCTCTGCACGCAACCCAGGCAGCCCGAGCGCGCCCACGGTGATGCCCCGGTTCTGGACGCCCCCAGCACTCTGCTCGTTGGCGTACGGCGGCTGCTGCAGTGCCCTGCCCTTGCTGCCGCCGCTTGCGTATGCCTCGATCGCCTCCTTCAACTCGTCCGCATCGAGCTCCTCAGAGTCGCCGTCCGCATGCACCACCTTGAAAAGGACGGAATCATTGTCCGCGGCGCCCAACGGCAGCACCGCGTGCACGCGGCCAAGAACAGAGCCAACGCGGGGAAAGCTCCGGAGCACGCGCTGCCCGATCATCTCGTGCCCGGCGCTCAGCCAGGGCTCGATTTTGCTGCCCCTTGCCCCTTGGCCCTCGTCGCCGCTCTCGCCACCGGGGCGGCCCTCTTCGGCCCACAGCGCGCGAAAGGAGGGCAGCCTCTCTCGAAGCGCCTCTCGCAGCTTTGCATCCGCACCGGACGCGTCGAGATGGTCGAGAAGGGCTTGCACCTGCGACACCTCGTAATAAAAGCCCCAAGTCCAATCGTCTTGAGCGCCCGCGCCCGCAGAGACGAGGAGGGGGTGCCCGCGCGGCCGCTGCTCCACCCACACGCGACCGTCATCCATGTTGGCAAAATGCCAGTAGCGCCGTCCAAGCCTATCGGCGCCGAGCGGCATGGTGCGTGGGAGGCACCCGGTGGACTGCACCAGGTGCGCCGCGAGCGCCGCGGTGCGCTCCTTTTGATAGATGGCGAGCCGGCGCCGGTCGTCCTGGGCCTTGCGGAGCATGCCGAGCATCGCATGCGCTGCGTGCAGCTCGGATGTCCACCACCGATGAGCTCCAGGGCCCCCGTCACCTTGGGAGACGCTGCTCGAGCTGTGGCTGCTCGAGGCTCCATCGATGGCAACCTGCAAGGTTGTCTCGTCTGCGGATGCGATGGCTTGCAAGAGCGCTGCCGTCGCGGCGGCCGATGGAAGCGAAGGGGCTCCGGCGGCGGCGGCGGTGCCGGCGGCGGCGGCGGCAGTGCCGGCGACGGCGGCGGCGGTGCCGGTGGCGGTGGCGGCGGTGCCGGTGGCGGTGGCGGTGGCGGTGGCGGTGGCGGTGGCGGCTGTGGCGG
>PJAB01000457.1:0-26345 GCA_002887195.1 Chrysochromulina parva | reverse complement strand
GACGGTGGAGGTGGCGAGGGTGGCGGTGGAGATGGTGGCGGCGGGAACGAGGGAGGCTGTGGCGAGGGTGGCGGTGGAGATGGTGACGGCGGGAACGAGGGAGGCGGTGGCGGCCGCTGAGGCGCTCCGGCAGGAATGGCAGGAGGAGGGCTGGGTGGTGGTGGTGAGGGCGGTGGTGGGGTTGGCAGAGGTGGTGACGGTGGCGGTGGTTGTGGCGGCGAAAAGGGTGGAGGTGGCATGGGTGGTCGAGGTGAAGGTGGTGGCAGTGAAGGTGATGGCGGAGGCGGTGCAGGTGGTGGCGGTGAGGGTGGAGGTGGAGGCGGTGAAGGTGAAGGTGGTGGCGGTGAAGGTGAAGGTGGTGGCGGTGAAGGTGAAGGCGGCGAAGGTGAAGGTGGTGGCGGTGAAGGTGAAGGTGGTGGCGGTGACGGTGAAGGTGGTGGCGGTGAGGGTGGAGGAGGCGCCGCCGCCGCAGCAATCGTGATGAGGTGAGTGTACCAGTTGATGACCATATTTTCCCCACCCGCGTAACCGACCTCGATTCTGTGAGTTCCGGAGGCACCCGCAGGAGGCGTCCAAGTGAGGCCGGTGGTGGAGCCAGAGTACCTGAATGTCGCACAGCCCCCTGCTGCGATTCCGGTGCCTCCGAAACTCCCCGCGGCGGCGGTGACAAACCAGCCGCCACTGGGCATTGTGATGCTATACACACCGTTGTTCAATGATGACGTGGAGCCATCCGCCTGGTTTGCATAGCCACTGCCTGAGTTCAGCATGCCTTTGCCGAGAGTCTGGGTTGAAATGAGCGTATTGCAACCGTAATCGCTCCGCCAGTATTGGGGCCTTGCAATCACGCAGGCGACGTGAAGGAAAAGGTTGTTCCTCATCTAATTGCGCCGGGTCGACCGCGACTCTGGGTCGACGTAGCCTGTCTTCTCTTCGTGCTCAGCACTAATGGCCACCTAAAAAGGGACACACTCGTTCTCGTTTGTATCCGATTTGGTGCATGTCAAAACGCATGCAACACAATTTCAACACGACACGCCATGTGGCAGAAATGGCGTCGGAAAGGGGCGCTGTGCGCTGAACTGTGTACTTGTAACTTGTGATGTTTCGACTACTTTGCTTGCTTGCTTGTACTTGTAGTACGTGTGCAGTCGAGTAGCTACTCTGTACTCTGGCGTGCTCGTAGCCTCGTACTGCGTGTATAATATCTGGGAGCGAATGGCATTCGATTTGGTTCATTTGGAAGTATCTCGTGTTCTCGTCTATAGTCTCGTATGGGAGTAGTATGGGAGTTGCGGTGTCCGGTGAGGGTGACCGGTGTTCCGCGTTGGCCGTTGCAGACCTCGCGCTGCGGGTCTGCGCTCGTGGCGAGCTTGCAGCTTCAGAGGCTGCGACCCGAAAGCCTCCTAATCCCTAAGACCGGCTCCCACGTCTTTCCGTGTACTATCCGTCCGCGGTCACGTCAGGGTGTCAGACGTGTGTCATTTCGTTTCGGGTTTCTGTCACAATTCCTCCGGAAGTGAATGTGGTCGAGCGGTTAAGCGGCCATATTCCGCCGCATAAATCATGGCATAAATTTATACTTTGCCAAGCATTATTCTAAGCATAATTTTGCCGTCCGGAAAAGAAACGCAAACCGAACCGCTGTACCGGTCTGACCGGTCGGTCGGCGGGGCTCGCGGCTCGGGCGTAAAAGATTAACGCATAACGGGGGTCTGCTGTTCAAAGCGCCCCGCGCGCTGTGACCCGCGCAACCCGCATGTTTGAGGCACATTCTTGTCAGACTTATACTCCATACCTTTTTGCTAGCATGGGTCGGTTGGGACATGGGGGGGCTATGAGCCGGGAGGTCGCCCGGCACTCGCGCGGAGGTTGGGAGAGGCGAAGCAACGCGAGCCACGCAAGATCACGGTATGGACGCGCACGCACGCGCGCTCACGCCGAGCTCGCCGAGAACACGTTCAGGCCAAACGCGACGAGAAGCAGCGCCGCCGCGACGAGGAAGTGCATGCCCGGGACCTGGAGGGACGCGGCGGGAGACGAGAAGTGCGCGAGCAGCCGGGCGTACATGGTGGAGCCTATGGCCGAAGTGAGCTCCGTGAGGGAGCCGAGGGCGCCCAGGAGGGCACCTCGCTCGCCCACTGGCGCGAGTGAGGCGAGAAAGGCCTGGAGCGCGGGCAAGCTCACGCACCCAAACGCGACGATGGCGATCCCAACGACAAACCCGAAGGGCGTCGGCGCAAGAGCCGTCACGACGAGCCCCGATGCGAAGACGAGAAGCCCCGAGAGGAGAGACAGCCGAAGTCCGAGGAGCGGCACCATGAGGCGCGGCACGATCGCGAGCATCAGCCCGACCAGTACCATCACCGGCCCCGTCTGCTGCTGCGACCAGCCAAACCGCACCGAGGCGTAGTTGACAAACTGCGCGTCCAGCGAATTGCGTGCGAGCGTGACCAAGAAGTAACTCGCGGCGGCGGCTCGCAGCATGGCTCCATGGAGGAAGAGTCTACGCAGCCCGCTGAGCGGGTTCGCGCCGCGCAGATCCATCTTGCCTGCGCGACGCGCGGCCGGATTCGACTCTGGGGTCGCGAGAGCGATGACGAGCGCATTCAGCAGCTGCAGGGCGCCCGCGATCAGCAGCGGCATCCGCGGTCCGAACTTTGTCCCTAGTAGGCCCCCAATAGGGAAGGCGATGATGAAGGCACCGCCGATCGAGAGGCCCTGGAACAGGCCCAGGTTGGTCGCCGTGCTCGCGGGCATCGAGCAATCGACCACGTATGCCTGGCACACGGGCGTCATGCACGAGCTGCAGCCATCAATGATGTCGGCCAGGTACAGCCCCACGCGGCTGCCACCGGAGGCCGCCTGGAGGAAGTTGGTCATGGCGAAGCCGAGCGCCGACCACAGCATGAGCGGTTTGCGCCCCAGCGCATCTGACAAGCTGCATAGGTAGCCGACGCCCAGAAAGGTGAGCAGCTTGTCGACGGCCTCCACGTTGCCACTGAGCGCAATCGAGGCCGCCGATGGCTTCAGATTGCCGTTGACGGCCAGACGCACCATGAAAGACATGTTGATGGCGTTCAAGCCAAGCGAGAGGAAATAGAGCCAATTAGAGAGCAGCGCCCAGAGGAATGAGGGCGACCTCATTCCTCGACCCTGAGACGCCGACGCCGCCGGTCGGGCGATCGCAGCACTCAGCTCGGCACGCGGGCTGCCGGGCCTTCGTGCGACCAAGGAGCTCGGCGTGCGCAGCTGGACGTGCGCGTTGGACGGAGCGGGTGTGGCGGCGTGCGAGGCGCCGAAGAGCGCGAGGTGGAGAAGCGCGCCGACGGGAATGGCATGAATGTACTTCATGCCCCTTGGATGGCACATCTGGCTCCGTGATTGAAGTGATTGAATTTCGTCCCTCCGAGCAAAGCGCGAAAAAAACGTCGTCCTGGGCGCCCGATATGAAAAGGGAAATCCTTGGCCGCAGCAGCAGCAACAGACACAAGGAAGGACCGCAGCGCTCCTCGTCGTCGTGTGTCGCTCGCACACCGCCGGACGCCGCCATGGATCCGGTGATCGACGAGGTCAAGGTGTTGCGGGATGTGTTCAGGGGAAAGGAGAGCTCGATCATTCAGACGGAGATTCAGGTCAAGACGACGCTCGGCCAGGGCCACTTTGGACGTGTGCGCGTGATTGAGGCGCCGCTTGCGCGCGACGAGCTCAAGAAAAAATACGAGATGTTCCACACTGGGCTCTTCGCGCTCAAGATCATGAAAAAATCCGAGATCATGCGCTTGAAGCAGTACACGCATGTTCATGACGAGCGGAAGCTGCTGAGCCGACTCAAGAACCCGTTCATCGTCACGCCGTACCACACATACCAGGACGAGCGCAACCTGTACATGATCATGGAGTATATCCAGGGCGGTGAGATCGGCAGCAAGCTCCACCGCGACGAGACCTTCTCCAATGATCTCGCGCGCTTTTACATCGCGCAGCTCGTGATGGTCTTGCAGTACATGCACACGGAGCACGTCATCTACCGTTCTGTGGGCACGACGGACATCTTGGTCGACTCGATGGGCTACATCAAGCTGGTAGACTTTGGGTTCGCCAAGTACCTGCCGCCCAAGGAGGACGAGGAGAACAAGACGTTCACGCTCTGTGGCACGCCCGAGTATCTTGCTCCCGAGATCATCAACAACAAGGGACACAGCAAAGGGGTCGACTGGTGGGCTACGGGCATCCTGATCTACGAGATGCTCGCCGGCTACCCGCCGTTTTACGCGCCCGACCCCTTTGACATCTACACCAAGATCCTCAAGGGGTTCGACGCAGTGCGCACGCCCGCGGCCTTCGATGAGCAGGCGACTAGTCTGATCAAGAAGATGCTACACCTTGATGTGACGAAGCGTCTGGGTTGCTCGGCGGGCGGGGCGGAGGATATCAAGCGGCACAAGTGGTTCCGCGGGCTCGACTGGGCGGCGCTGTACAACAAGCAGCTCGACGCGCCTTGGAAGCCCACGCTCGCCGATGACTCGGACACGAGCAACTTTTCGAGCTACGACGATTCGATCGAGGAGTCTGGCCCGCAGCTACCGCCCGAGGTGCAGGACAGGTTTGCGTACTGGGAGGCGCAGATGGCCTGAGATCAGTAGGCGCGACGCCTGACGTCGGCGGTCCCACAGCCGAAGGCCGCGAGCACCGCGAACGGTAATAGACGTGCGCGCCGCGGCGGCGCGTTTCGAACTTGAAAGGACCGGATGAGAAAGGTCGTGTGGCTGCGGGCACGTTGGCATGCACCTGCATGCGCGCGTTTCAACCGAGAGCGATTCCCTTGTGTGCATGTCCCTAACTCTAAGCGAGGTCCGTATCTGCGCATGGTCTGAAAAATCATCACAAAACACGTAGTAGATCATTCGACTCCGACTCGGGCGGGGGCTGCGTGCGTACCGCAGCGGTTCGCAGTGTGCCGTGCCATCCTGCCATCCTCAACTGTCAGCGCCGCGATCAACAGTCTCCTCGGGAGTGAGGCCAAAGTCCCCCGGGTAGAAGGCCTGCGCTACGAAGGCGAGACGTTCGGTGAGGAAGCCAGCAAAGATGGGCAAGAAGCCAATCGAGTCCGGATTCTTCGCCGCAAGGAGCACCATGAGCACTGGCACGATGAGAGCGGGCGGGCCGCTTTTCTTCTCCTCGAAGGTGGTAGCGCCAAACCCGTCTGCAGAGCGTTGCGCGAGCACCAGGTACAATGCGCCCAAAATGGCGCCCAACGCGTAGCTGCGCACCGCAAAGAGATCAAAAAAGTACCACACGATCACGCAGCCCAAGAACGAGAGAAATACGTGATCGGCGAGCAGCTGCTTCTTGAGCGCTTCGTAAACCAGGCGCGAGTACTCGCGCTCCTTGTTGGACTTGTCCTTTGCCACCTCGATGTTTTGTAGGTCCTCATACCTCGCCGCATATCGCTGGGGCCCGTACTTGGCCTCCGCCGCCCCGGCGGCCAAAAAGTCATCGAGTCTGCCGCCCTTGAATGGCTTGGCGAGCATCGTCACGCTCGCACGCGTCGGCGACGACCTTACGCGCAATGTCAAGCTCTGCACTGCCACGGCCATGCTCAAGGTCGCCACGAGGGCCAGCCGGGAATGTGCGATCATCATTTTCATCCTTCGTAAAAAAAAACCCGGGTCTCAATTCCGCAACCCCCTTGACCCCGGCCGACCGCGCGTCCGGGGAGGCGCGCCTGGTTGAGGGGCGCCTGTAAACACCCGAGGAGCTCTCGAGGTCAAACACCAGAGATAGGAGAAGTGGTTTTTCATTCCGTGTGATTCATGCAGCTCCGCTTTCTACCGGCGCGTCCACGTGCCACTGGTGTGCGCCATGCACGGAGAGCAAGATCTCGCGCGCGTCGATGCGCGCGCCCACGCGTGCCGCGAGCTGGAAACAACCGTTGAGCCTCCGGTGGAGCGTGTAGATCTCCTCGCGCGGCGGCGTGAGCCGCTCCTTGATCATCGTGGCCACATCCTTGGCGATGCGCTTCGAGATGTCCTGCTTGCCAAAGTCGAAAGGTTGCGCGTCGCGCGCAAACGGGCTACCGACGAGCACGGCAGCGTCGTACTGGGCATCGAGCATGGTGCGGCCTTCCTTCCCCGTGAGGAATCCGAGCTCATGCGAATGGTGCAGGATGGCCTCACGAGCCCCGGGCGCGCCTGAAGCGCCCTCCGCGCACGCCATCACCAGTCGGAGGTACGAGTCCACAAACTGGGGATCGTACGACTGGCACGCCCCAAAATCGATGAGGGACAGCTGGCGGGTGCGAGGAGCGTAGAGGAAGTTGGACCAGTTCGGATCGGTCTGCATGAAGCGGAACGTGAAGAGCTCGGTCAGCGAGAGCCAGAGGAGGCGCGATCCCACGCGATCTCGCTCGGCGCTCGTCATGGTGCCCTTGGCGGCACGGTCGATCGACAAGCCCTCCATCCATTCGGTTGTGAGCACGCGCTGGCTCGAGAGGCTCTGCACGACGGCCGGTACTGCAAACTCTGGGTAAGGCGCCATCAGGCGCTTGAAACGGCGCGTGGCCGTCGCCTCGTTGACGTAGTCGCACTCCTGGAGCAACTCTCGTTGCGCCACCTCGAGGATTCGATCGAGGAAGAGGCCAGGGGGCACGAGCCCGGTGTAGTAGATGAGCTGCTTCATCGACCACAAGTCGGAGCGGATCGAGTCGGCGACGCCGGGGTACTGCACTTTGATGGCGACCGTCCTCCCGTCTTCAAGCACAGCGCGGTGCACCTGTCCGATCGAAGCGGAGGCGATGGGTATAGGCTCGAAGGAGACGAGCTGTGCGCGCCAGCCGTCGCCCAGCTCGCTCCGGAGCGTCTCCTCGAGCTGCCGGGCCGGCATCCAGTCGGCGCCGTCGCGCACGCGCTCCATAGCCACACGCAGCGCAGGCGGCAGCACATCCGCGTCATTAAACGAGAGCATCTGGCCGACCTTGAGAGCCGCGCCTCGCAACCGACAGAGCGTGCTCGCGAGCCGTTCGACATTGGCATCGGTCGCGAGGAGCGACCTGTCTAGGGGCTCGCCGCGTATCGCGCGACGCACCGCCGACGCCGCAGCACCGGCGGCCAGCCCCAAGCCGAGCCCACCAAAGTGCACCGCACGCGTCACCGCCATAGTGGGGACGGCCTTGGTGGGTCGCTGCTCGGCGCTGGCGGCTGCGCTGCCGGGTGGCGGCTCGACTGGCTCTGGCGCTGAGATGATCGACTGCGCCGGCTGCCACGACGACGCATCCTCCGTACTCGGGGGCGGCGACGACGGCAGCTCTGTGTGAATATCTGTCAGTGAGGGCGAGGACTGCGACGGTGGTGGCGACGCCTCCGACAGCTTCTCCGGCACGGGAGACGTACTGCGGATCCGCTCAACTGTATTGTGCGTGGAGGAAGACGCACTGCCGTCCATTGACGAGGGCGCAAACGCTCCTCTGGTGGAAGGCAACCGCCACGTTGCTGCAGCTGCAGCTGCGGCCTCTGCCTGCTGGATGACGCCTTCCCATCGAATAGGAGCCACGAGCTTGCCGCGAGCCGCCTCTTCCGAAAGGTGCAACGCCACCTGTTTGGCGACGAGACCCGCACCTTGAAGCACGCGGTGCATTGTCGCGCTCTATTGACTGCGCGCTCGCGCGGCGGGCCAGGGCGGACGGCGTCGTGAGAATTGCCAGAATTCCCCAAGGGACTCTCCGAGAACTTTCCATGCATGATCTCATTACGCGCGCGTTTAGGATGTCCGACCAACACAAGAACCTGCACAACCCTGGCGCCTCGCCTTGCGCTCCCATGTCTGCACGAACTCCAAGCACGATCCCGCTCCCCCACGCCCCAGCTTGCCCTTGAGCTTGCTCGTCTTGTGGATCACATGAGCCCTCACACACCAGCGCGTGTCCCGAAGCTGCTCAACCTGGGATGGGTAGAGATTGTAGGACATAGGGAGCTCGAGCAGGTGCTCCGTAGTGCGGCCGAGGAAGTGAATCCACACTTGCTGGTCGCTCCCATCCCCCGAGCAGGCTTGCCAAGGACGGCGCGACAGCGCACTACGAATGAGGCTCCACGCTGCCTCGAGGCGCCGTCGTGAGCCAATGTGGACGCTCATCAGGCCCGAGTTGACGAGCTCGTGGTCGGCTCGGAATGTGAAAGCCAGTGCGTGCGGTGGGAGCGAGCTCCCCAGGTGGTCGAGGTTGCGTAACACGAGCATGTCTGTGTCAAGGTAGATGAGCCGCATGCCGAGATGGTAGCTCGCGTTGATGATGGAGAGCTTGGCAAAGCTCGCCTGATGCATCACACTGGCCCAGGCGGGCACAGTCGGCTCGTTCCAGCTCGCGTGCAGCCGCAGGTTGCGCTGAAGCCGCATGAGCGTGCTGTTGACAGCGCTCTGGTTTCTGCCCGACAGCAAGCAGTGGAGAGGCATCGAAGAACTGACGGCCCGTAGATTGGCAGCCAACTCGACCACCCGCCTTGCTTGAGCGCGCCACTGAACCGCGGCTAGCTTTGCCCACTGCGGCCGTACATGGCGATCGTCCACGTGGAGCACCGTGACAAACGCCGCCGTCGATCTGTTCCACGAGTTTGCCTTTGCAAGCTTGTGCTGGCTGCTCGTGTTTACCGACGTGCAGAGCACCGACGGCTGGCATAGCCGACGAACGCCTATGCCATGCCTTGCGAGCGTACCCAGGCGCTCGCTGCAGGGACACGACTCCGGGTGGAGCACTGCTTTTTCTGGCACTGCGCACACCATGTCGCACCTGGGTGTGCTTGCGGACTTCTGCAGGGTTTTGCATGCAATCCTTCACATAAACGAACTAAACACTAACCGCCAAACCCCATCGCAGGTACAGATAACCACATACCAAGATCGATCACTAACTCACTCACGCATTCACGCATTCAGGTTAGGCTCCTCATCTAGATCTGGAGATGGGGGCCGACGACCTCCTGAGCTCTTTCTTGCACCAGCCTTGTTCAGCAGCGCAAGTGCTCCGTCGACGACGAATTGGAGAGGAGAAGAGAAAACGGGAGTGACCTTAGCCGACTCTTGGTGCGGGCCATTCTCGTCGACTGTCGCGCGTTGCTGCTGCTGCTGTTGCTGCACCATCCGTCTCGAGTACTCCCTGCGTGACACGGCCTTTGGAGAGAACGAGCGAGATGCGGAAGCCGTGTTGGAAGGTGGTATCTCCGAAGCGGGCGGCGGCCTGCTGCGACTTGAAGAGGATCGAAACGAGCTCTGCGCGCCGCATGCTAGCCGACTGACAGTGGACATCTTGGTCATCTTAAGGCGTGCCTTAGCCTTTCGGTTCTGATCGATCATCTTCTGGCCAGCGGCCGCCCACATGAGCGAATGCTTGCGCCGGCGCGTGCATTCTGAGCGCATGTTGCGCTCGTCAGCTGCATCGTTGAGAATCCCTGCCACGTCCTTGCCTTCCCAACTAGAGTGACGGTTCCGAGCTTCCTCGAGAACGCCCATGAAGTCGTCCGAGGTGAGGCGGAACATATCGCAATACGAGCTGCATTGGCACGTTGCATTCGCCTTGCACTCGACCTCAGCATCTCCCGTTTTGGAGGTTATCGTCTTGAGCAGCGTCTGCTCGCCAAAGAAATCGCTGTCTGTGAGGGTGGTGAGCAGCAGTTGCCCACCAGGAGAGCCTAGATCACGGCGCCACACCTTGACCAGCCCGCGGTTGATGACGTAGAGCGAAGAATTCGTCTTGCCTTCGCTGATGACGATCTCGCCAGGCACGAAGACGACTGGCGTAAAGTGCTCTACGAGCGACAGTGCCGTAGGCGGGGGCACCAGGCGAAAGATGGGACAGTCGCAAAAGAGTTGCCTATGCGTATGCAATATGAGTTCCATGGCGAGCCGCGGGGGCAGGTCACTCAGCTCCTGCTGGCCCTCTCCAGAGCGGTACGGCGAGAGCTGGTACTCGTAGAAGCTGCTGATCTGACTGGCGAGCGCGAGTGGTACGCGCTTGTGCCGCATATATTGGTGGATGTTTTGCATCTTGTGCACGACCTTCGAAGACTTGAACGAGATAGACTGGAGCGCTGATGTGGTGGTAGATATGATCGCCGTGTTGAAGATCACACCGAAGAAGAGAACGAGGACTGTCACCACGACCTCGGGTAGCGCTTGCGGCTCGACATTGGCAGTAATGTAGCCCGTCATCATGCTAGCGCCCCATAGAAAAGCATGAGCGTACTGATTTGCAACTGGCTGCGTCCCACGTAGCCAGGGGCTCGGGCCCCATCGATCTTCGGACGTGGGGTCTGTACGGCTGGTCGAGTTGCTCGTGGAGCTCAGGAGGCCATCTTGCTCGAGCTCACCGATGCACCACCACAAACAGGCGAAGCAGTGGCAAGTGAAGAGAAAGGTCAGAAAGGCACGGAGCACACGGGTCACACCCGGGTTCAGCCGCCCATGGGCTGTGCTTCCCTCGTTATGGTCTGCTGTGCTGAGATAGCGAATGAGGGGGATGATGATTCGCAGCACACGCAAGAAAGGAAGCAGCCGCTCTGGAGCAGTGCGCGGGTTCTGATCATTTTCAGGCTGCAACCGCACGCCAAGAAGCCAGGCGTACGGAAAAGCGGCTATGACGTCCGTCACGAAGTCGCCTTGAAGGTAGTGAGCGGCGACGAAGATGGGGTCGCTGATGAACATGCCGTCGTGCATGAAGCCGCGGCGGAAGCAGAGTAGAGGATTGAGAAGGAAGAGGAGCTCACACGCCAGGTTTGTAGCATGCCAGGGGGGCGAGTGAAAGGCGAGGGGAAAGGCAGCCTGCAGGGGCGAGAAGACGGCAATGTACAAGAGAGCGGCGCGCAGCACGCCATCCCATAGTGTGACGACGGTTGCCGACGGTGGCACGACAGGCAGCCAGAATAAGAGATGAGACGCGCACAGCATCGAGCACGTGGTCGAGTTTAGGCCGTGGCGATGGTCCTGCTCCTTGAGACGGCCAGCTTGACGCTGACGGAAGTGCCATGATGAGCGCAGTACGTTGCGTGCGTGAACCGCAGGCGACCTCGTCACGCCACGCAGGTAGTCGCCATCGTGGTCGATGAAAAGCCTGCGCAGTTCAGAGAGAGTCGGCACATGCAGGCGCGGGTCTGACTCTATCCTGGTGCGTGCCACATTCGGATGACAAGACACGAAGCATGACGGTGCTGAAGCATGGTGGCCTTGCATGCGCAGGAGCTCAATCTTTCTTAGGGGATCGAATTTACCGAACAGCTTTGTTGACTGCCTTGTGGGTCCTCTTCACCTCGGCCCATCTGTTCCTCAGTAGTTGCGAAGCACTCAACGAGGACCGCGACTGGCGCTCGCTTGTTACTTGGTCTTCTTCTGCGATAGACGCCGGGACAACGGCCTTGCGCCAGATAGAATCAGAACCCAATTCAGCTTGTGGCCGAGAAGCCTGCGGGCTTTTCATTCGAAGCTCCTGGAAGGCGAACGGGTGCACGAATGGCGGCGTAGGCGTGTGTCAGATTGGAGCACGTCCAGCACACATGCATGTGTTGTGCACTGAGAGCCAGCAGAGCGCAGAGGTTTGCCCACCTTGAAGCTGTGATTGAGATCCTCCTGGAACTGAGGATCCCACGCCCAGCTCGCCCTTCGAAACGCCTTTGTCCGCAGCGCTGGATGCGTCGCTGGCTTGAACACGCTGCTCGCCTCGTTGACGTCAAATGCGGTCGAGCGCTGACTATTGGGCGGCGTGTCGGTCGTGAATCCCGAAAATGGCGGTCTCGGGTCGGCCAATGACGAACCACCGTTCGTATTTGCAATATGCACGTGGCGCTGGTCGAGTGCACGTATGAGCTTTGTCTGCTCAGTCTGCGTTTTGACGACCTCATCGAGGCGGGCCACGAGCTGCTTGGATAGCGATTCCATCCTGGGAGAGGTGAGATGACTGTAACCTTGGTCTCGCGGTGACGCACTGCCACGTGCAGCGCAATGATGATGTTGGTCCTCTGAGCTTGGAGCGAACAAGCTCATCAGCATACGCGGGCCAAAGTGAAGTGCGTGCTGGTTGGCCGCGAGAGGCGCGCCGCGAGAGTTGTACCGAAAAGGCAATTCGGGGTGACCCTTATAGCGCGCGCGCGTCGTGAGTGTTCGTGGTGAACGCAAGGCGTTTCATGCGGGAATACCACCGGCCGCCGCTTGCGAGCAGGTTGAACGCCTCGTATAGCCGCAGTGCGACCCCACAACATGCAAAGTTCCTCAACTTTTTGGTGGCTGCACATTTACTTCGGGTCGCTGCTGGCTGGCTGGAATGCCGTCGCGCGGAGCCAGCACTTTCGCCAGGTTCCTCTTCCTCGGCGGCGCCTATGGTCAAAGTTGCGCCAGCAGCAATGACCTAACTTGCATCACGGGCGTCAGTCCCTGTGCTTGCCCATGCATCAGTGGCTTCACGTGCACGACGTTTATGAACTTATTGAACGTCACATGTTTCGCAGCGACGGCTATCTTTGTCAATCCCAACAGGTCAGGCTGCTGCCCGAGATGCAATCCACCTCCGCCACCGTATCCGCCATTCTCGCCGCCTCCGCCGCCCTCTTCGCCTCCGCTACCGCCCCCGCCCTCGCCACCGCCGCCATCGCCACCGCCGCCCTCGCCGCAGCCACTGCGGCCACCATCGCCACCGCCGCCCTCTCCTCCGCCGCCTTCTCCTCCGCCTTTGCCGCCTCCACCCTCACCTCCACCGCCTTCGCCTCCGCCGCCGTCAATGCCACCACCCTCGCCGCCGCCCTCGCCGCCGCCGCCCTCACCACCACCGCCCTCTCCTCCGCCGCCTTCTCCTCCGCCTTTGCCGCCTCCACCATCACCTCCACCGCCTTCACCGCCACCGCCGTCAACGCCACCTCCCTCGCCGCCGCCCTCGCCGCCACCACCCTCTCCGCCGCCGCCATCGCCGCCAACACCCTCTCCTCGGCCATCGCCGCCTCCTCCCTCTCCTCCGCCGCCCTCACCGCCACCACCACCGTTGCAGCCGCCGCCGCCGGCGCTGCCGCCCCTGCCCCCCCCCGATACGCCGCCCTCGTCGCCGCCCTCGCCGCCGCCGCCGCGCCCGACACAGTACCTGATCTCGAACGACTCGGGATTCGCGCAGACCTTGCGCGACATCGGCGTCCCCGCTTTTGTGCCCGAGACAGTCCTCATCCTCCTGCTGCTCGCGTGCGTCGTTGGCGGCTTCTGCTACTGCCGCCGCCGCCAGCGACCCGGCGCGACGCGCCGCCGCGTCCGCGACAAGTACAAGCATGAGGCACACCAGCAGCGCGTCTCGAGCTGGCGCGACTCGCTGCGCAACGGCTTCGGGGCGCAGCGCATCAGCAAGTTCCTACCAAAACGGATCGGCACCGTCGTCATTGAGCAGAGCGGAGAGCCGTTGCCAAAGAATTGGGAGGAGCATAGGGACGAGCACGGCGAAACATACTACTGGAACACGCGCGAGCGCAGACCCTCGTGGTCCAAGCCCGTGTACCAGGTGGCGGGCCGGCCTCTCCCGCCAGGGTGGAAGGTTTACACAGATGACGATGGGCGGCACTATTTCGTCGATGATCGCTCGAATGAGTCGCGCGAGCGCAGCGCGACGTGGACGCACCCAGCGGACTCGATGAGCCAGGGGGCGAGCAGCGGCACCGCCGGCAAGCCGCGGGATCACTACAGCTATGGGATCGACGTCAATCGCGCTAACTTGAGCGTACGTGTGCCAGTCATGGCGAGTGCTGAGGTGAGTGCAGAGCTCTGAGGTCTGAGGAGTAGGTGAGCTCTCGCAGGGAGTCACCCGCAGTCCCGCCGACCCGCGACGCGCAAGAGCGGTGCGTTGGCTGTGCGCTGTCCAGGGCTCTACGCACTAGGGAGGGGAACGGAACGGACACGCCGCTCGGCCGGGACAGTCCCGCACCGACGGCGGTCACACCGGGCCCCGCGGACCCCGCGAGTCGCGAGCCCGTGCGGCGCGGCGGACTCGCGGGCGGCGGACCGCCGCGCGTACGACGGTTTTTGTACTGGCGTTTCACGATCGTCTTATAGTTGGTGTGCTATACACATGGCAACATATCCGCCAGCTTGCCACAGCCCGTGCATCTCACGGGCGGACCGACGCCACACAAAACACAACTCACTGGTTCACCATCGCGATCCGTACGTCGGAACCGTCGCGCACGACATCGCACGCCACGCATCGAGAATGGCCACATGCGCCCACACAGCACGAGCCCACACATGCGTCCACGCACTCGGCCGTCCCCCACGGCCCACACAGCCTCGCACATAATGCTCATCATCACTGGCACAAAGAGGTAAGGAGAGAGAGGCGCTGCAGAGACCTCCCTCGGTAAGCGTGCGGCGGCCGCGCCGAGCGAGCGTCACGCCACCCCCACCCCCAACGTCCGCCGAATCCCTAATCGCCGCGTCGCCTGAAGGCGCTCAGGCCCGCGGCGGCTCTGAAGTGGTCGGTCGGACGGTGGCGAAGGGTGCAGTGAGCTCCGCGCACCGCGTGCCACAGCGCCGCTGCGGGCACGCTGCGAGTACATGCAACCCTACGGCTGCGGCTGCGGCGGCGCATGCACCTGACGCATCTGAGGTCTCATGGCCGTCTCGAGATGCATCTCGAGTGCATCTCGAGTGCATCTCGAGTGCATCTCGAGTGCATGCAATCATCTGAGGTCTCGTGGCCGCATCAGCCGGAGGATTGCATGCACTCGAGCGCCCGCGCGCACGGCGGCTGCAGCCGCAGCAGCTCACTACTGCGGTGGTGGGCTGAGCGGCTCCATCCCAGGCTCCATCTGCGCAAACTCGAGCATGCCCGACGATGTGAGCATGCTCGCACCCATCGCCCCACCGAAAAAGTCGGAACGGAACTGCAGCAGCGTCGAAGCACCCCACTCCTCGGCCTCGCGCTGCGAGGCGAACTTGGAGCGGTACGTGTATGCCACGAGCTCCTTGTTGTTCGCGAGGATGCGCGCCTTTTCTTGCTCGACGAGCACGTCATTCGCGCGCTCCTTCATCGCAGCGATCTTCTTACGAGCTAGCTGGGCCTCCTGCGCATCGCGTGCGTTCTGGCGCGACTTGGCGACTTCCTCCTTGAAGTCGCGCGCCTTGGACAAGAGCAGTGACTCGTTGTGCTGCCGCGCGAGCAGCCACGCACGCGACTCGGCGCGCTTCTCATCAGCCGCGAGCCGCTTGAGGAGCGCTTGCTGCTTAGCGGCCTTCTCGAGCGCCTTCGAGCGGCGCTCGCGTGAGCTGACGGCGCCCGCGCGCCGCTCCTGCATGTTCAGCGAGCGCATCTGCTCCAGCGCCGTTGTCAGCCGCTGCTTCTCGCGCGTCGCCTCGTCTCGCTCCGCCTTATCCTGCGCCTCCTCCTGCGCGTCCAGCCGCGCGTCCAAGTTTTTGTAGGGGCCTGCGGCGACCTCTACCCGCTGGCGCGCGTTCTCGTAGAGCTGCGCCTGGTTGGTCTGACGCTCGCGCTCCCACACGTCCTCGTCCGCCTTCACGTTGCGCACGATCTCCATCTTGCGCTGGTGCTCCTTCTCACGGGCGGCGCGGCACCGATCCTGCCGCTGCTTCGCCTCCTCGCGGCGCATCTGCGCGCGTGCTAGCCGTTCGGCCATCTGCGCCTCACGCACGCGCCGCCGATCTTCGCGCTCCTGGCGCGCCTCATCCGCATGCAGCAGCAGCTCCTCGCCCACCTTGAGCTTGGCGAGCGTGGTCTTCGGGATTGTTGAGTCTCGTGGCGGAGGATACGGCCCTCGAGAGCTAAACATCTGCTGCAGCTCCATCAATTCGTCATGCTCGGCCGTACCCGGTTCTACTCCTGCAAACGCCGCGTCTGGTGCGGTGGCCGGCCGGCCTCCCACGCCCATCATCCGCGCCGACCACTGACGAGCACAAGTGGACGACGGTGTCTTCTTCACTTTTGGCCTCGCCCACGCCGGGCGTTTCTCACAAACACACGTCTGCAACTCATTTCGTCAATTTTTCTTGTATAAGGTGGGAAATGCTTCTTTAAGTCTTACGCGGCTCTCTGCGCACGGGCAGCGAGAGCTTCTTGCCAGGGACGGACCCGTGCAACGCGACCGCGCGCACGCAAACCTCCAATCAGACCTTGAGGCAGTCGCGCTTCGACGTGGTCGCACCCGCCGACGGCTTCACCTCCATCTCCGTCATCGTGATGTCGCTCTCGACGTGCTGGCAGCCATCCTTGCTCGAGCAGTAGAGTGAGAACATGTTGCAGTAGTTGGTCGAGAAGTCGCCGATCGAGAAGACCTGCGAGCGCGAGCAGCCACGCACGGTGCAGCCGAAGTCGGCATTTGGCTCGAACACAAAGTTGATCTTGTCCGTGTACTTCTTGTCGCCGGTGAGCCGCTTGAGCTCCAGCTTGGACGGTGATGAGTTGCTCAACAAGGTGTACGTGCCGTTGTTGTGGGGATCGTGCCACGTCGCGTACTGGCCGTTGACGCGCGCGAGCATCTCATACCGAACAGCATCGCAATCCTTGTCCGCGGATGCTGTCACTTTGCATGAGGCGTACGAGAGCGCTGGCGAGGTCGGGCAGTCGTAGCTGTCCTGGGTGGAGCCGATGGAGGCGAGAGAACCGACGATGGCAGCAGCGAGCATGGGCGGGCGTCCACGACTGCGGAGTCGCCGAGGAGAGATTCTCTAAAGAGTCTTCACGCTTCGTCTTTCATGGTCTTTTTCACGGCAAGTTAAATGCGGACCCGCGTAATCACGAACAGGCGGGAATGAAATATCAGAGAGCACCCTCCGATCCAAGTACAGACACCAGTTGTAGTGTCAGCAGAGGCCATGCAACTTTGCAAGAGCAGAAGGAAGAGCTAAAACTGTGCTGTGTGCGAGAAGTCTCTGTCTCTCATGCACACGCGAGGGGATTGGCGCCTCTCGCGCTGCACTCGCATCCCGGCGGCGGCGTTCACTTCTGCACCTCCTTCAACGCCGCCATCAAGTCCGAGAGGTCGACCTCGCCGCTGCTCGCGACCTGATCTCCCGCCTTCATCACGACGGGTGCGAGCTGTGAAGAGCTTACATGCAGGAACTGCACGCCCTCGGCGAGGTCGCCCATCGCGCTGCTGCTGCTGCTCGGCGTGGGCGCGGGCGGCGCCGCCGGCGGCGCTCCCACTTCCCCGTCCTCGTCTCCGTCGACCTCGATTCCCCAGTCATTGCTCGCATGCAGCTCGACGTAAGGCTCGGGTTCGGGAGCGGGGGCGGGCCCAGCGGCGGCGGCGGCGGCGGCAAGCTCGGCCATCTTGGTCTTGTAGCCGGCCTGCTGCTTGCGGCACCAGTACGAGGTGCACTCGGGGTTTGGGCGCAGCGTCATCTTCGGGAAGTGGTCCTTGAGAGCTAAGTAGCCAACGTATGGCGATGTCTCGCCAAAGTTCAGGAGCAGCTTGAGCGCGTTCTGAACGAGGAAGCCCGCGACAATGCCCATGGTGGTGGGGAGCGAGGCAGCACACACGCCCTCGCGCTTGAGAGTCTTCTCGTCGATGCCCGACGCCACGATCAGCGGCGGCGCGCACTCGAAACAGGCAAGCTCGCCCGGCTTGAGTAACTGAATGTGTCCCGAGACCGCGTCCTCCGAGACTCCCGACTCGATCCACGTCTGGCCGAGCTCGTTGCACGCCTGGTTGATGGACATGCGCGCCTGGAAATTGTCGACGCAGCTGAGCACGAGGTCGACGCGCCCACTCGTCAGCGATCCCTTCTCGATCCGACCCATGAAGTGCTCGAAGTTATCGACGGTCGTGATGTTGTAGTTGTAGTCCTCGATCTCCACGTCAGGGTTGATGAAGCTGAGCGACTTTCGGGCGGCGGCCACCTTGGACATCCCGCACTGGTCGGGCGTGTAGAAGAGGCGGTTCATGTTGGCCAGCTCCACCTTATCGTAGTCGAAGATGATGAGCTTGCCCACACCGCAGCGCACCAGCATCTCGGACGCCACACTGCCGACGCCGCCGACGCCGACGACGATCACACTCTTGTGGCGAATGTCGGCGTAGTTGGGCACCACGCCCATCTTCTTGAGGGCCCTGAGGCACACAGCGGGCGCAAAGCAGCGGGCGTGTGAGATGGCTGCGTCGCCCACGCTGGCTGCAAGGTGGAGCCTGCCTTCGAGCATACATTAGCCGCGAGTACGGATTGGTGTCGACCACCTTCTCGCTGAGTACCGCGATTTTCGGGCGTGGGTTTGCTGGAACGTCTTCGCCGAGCGGGCCCGACGGCTGCGGCGCGACGTCGGCGACGGAGCTCATGGCCTCCCTCTTCCTCGTGCTGATCTCGCCCGACCTTCACACTTGACTCTCGATGTTCGCCAAGTCAGTTTCGTCACGGTACCACCGCGCGCTCAACACCACAGACTCAACGGACGGCTCCGCACCCCTCGGTCAACACAAGTACTGAGTTCTCGCTCTCTCGGGGCAGTGTCAATTACCGGCATGTTGCTATAGTGAGGCGTGGTATCTCCCAGCGCGTGCAGGGTGTTCCCTGCTTCCCTGTCGCTTTCTGCCCTATGCAGCCGGGCGGGATTGTGTTGGGCAATAAGGTGGGGGTGGGGGGATGAGGGGGTCAGTGGGGGTATTGCATTGTCAGCCATCATAAACTTTTGCCGTCGTTGTCGTGCCGCTGCCCTGTCTGCTGGTGCTGCACGTGCGCATGCGCGGTGCGTGGCCCTGCGGTCGGGTCTTGGCGCGCGTTTGTCCGTTTTTTTCGCCCCCGGCCTCGACCCCTGTGTGCCACACGGCTTGCACCTTCGTGCTTCGTCCTTCGACACCTGATGTTGTCATCGACGAACATGCCTCAAAGCTGTTAGCGGAGAAAGAGAGAGAAAGAGAGAGAGAGCACATCGCCCCGCGCGGCGTCCAGTTCACGACATGCCGCGCAAAGCAGCCATCATAGCCCTCCTGTAATGCGGAGGCCGCGGTACGTACGCCTCGTCGTCGGCGTCCCATGCTGCGAAGACTTCGTTGACGTCGCGCAGCGACACGCCCGCCACCTCTCCCGCGCCTAGGGTGAGCTGCTCGAGCACCGCCGCCAGAGAGCCCGACTCTGCCGGAACGCCAAGTACCGCGCCCAGCGGCAGCACATATAAGTCCTGGTACTCGCGGCAGAGGAAGCGACCATGTGACGCCGTCTCGCCCACGGCCACGGCCGGGATGGTGCATACGAACGCCGATGTCATGGCGGCCTCGTCGATGCAGAGGCCGAGCTCCTCTTCCAACTCGCGCACGGCCGTTTCGAGAGAGCCGTCGTTACCGCTCATGTGACCTGCACAGCTCACGTCCCAGCGGCTCGGGAAGGTGTCTTTCTTGTCTGACCGCATTTGCATCAACAGCGTCGAGGACGAGGCCAGCCACACGTGCACGCTTCGGTGCCAGTCGCCATCACGATGCACCATTCCGCGCGGCTTGCTCGTGCCGAGTGGAATCGGAACCACGCCAACTGGAAGCGGCGCGTGAGCCTCGAGCGGAGGGTGGTAGATCAGGAAGGACTCGGACAGGTCTTGACCGGCGGAATCGCGCAGCGCAGGATCTTCGCGCCTCATATTATCGGCAGGTTGCTGGGCGAGTGAACGCACGATCATCGTGCGGCTGTTGCTGATCATTGACGGCCTCGTCAGCGATGTGCTCGCGGCCAGCAGGCGAAGCAGCATTCACCTCAAGGGTACCGGGTAAAAGGACGGACTCGAAAGCGAGGTGTGAACATGGGTGTCGAATTCTAAACATTGGCTGTGAAGAAATACAGATTGTCCTCGAAAATACTCCATTTCAACAAGATCCACCATCCACACAGACATGATTCTTTATACATCAAGCCGCCGCCGGGTCAGCCGAGCCCCATAGACTGCCACACATCAGCATTCACAGCTCGGTCTTGCCTGTGACGTAGAAATTTTTCAGGCGCCACAAAAAGTCGTCGCCACCCGAATTGATCGAAAAACGTATTCTGCAGTACTTGCTGTAGGCCAAATTTGCTGGGCAAGTTTGCCACATCGTCGTCCTTCACAAAGTTTTTGAGAATGAGGGTGACTTCGTTGCATAGGTCCGTTGCCCCGGCGGAACCACCCAAGTACTTCATACGCGCGTTCACCACATCCTTCGTGTGCTCGCTCTCGAATGTAGCACAACCCTGATTATCACCTTTGAGCCGCGATGTCAGGATATGGTCACACGCCTCGGTGGCCCAGTGTGAAACACGCTCCATGGGCTTATTGTGCCACGTGGGGTTACCATTGGCATCCTCAGTGTCGTATCCCGTTGCCGTCGGGACTGGCACCAGTTCCGGCTCGGCGGCGGTTCGGCAAACGAAGAAAGCCACGCCGACCCATGGGACGATCCGATGGTGCATTGGTTTCTGCGGAATTCTGTCGTCCGAAAGCGTGCGGCCCCTCCAGAATTCATGCGAACGCGGAAGGGTTGTGAGTTTCGTCCGTTCTGTTTCAATGTATCTGAACGAACAAACGCGAAGACACGTCGATAATCGCGAGCCTTTTTTTAATGGACATTGATGCCGGAGCGACGCCGCCGCCGCCGCCGCCGGAGGCCACGAACCTTCTTGTGCTTCGAGCGCAGCTCTACGTCGAGGAGGAGCCGCCTACGTCCGGCGAGCTCGCCATCACCTCTGCGCACGTGCAATGGACACCCGATGACGGGTCGGCTGCCGGAGGCGTCACGCTCAGCTACTCAGCTGTCGTGATGCACGCGATCTCTCGCGACACGTCCAGCTTTCCGAGTGCATGCATCTACCTGCAGATCGATGCGCAGCATAAGCTGGCGACTTCTCGAGCAGCATCCACGGCAGCAGCGCCTACCACAACGCCGGCAGCCACATTGAATGGAGCGGTGACCGGCAGCGGCGACCCGAGCGAGGACGAGGACGAAGACGAGGACGAGGACGACGAGACGCCACAGGAGGTGCGGATCGTGCCAGCTGCTGGCCTCGTGGTCGAGGGACCCGGAGACATCCTCGATCGGATCTTCGAGGCGCTCTCTAAAGGGTCGGAGCTCAATCCCGATGGGCATGAGGATGGCTCTGAGGATGACGAGTATGACGACGCCGGCGCGGCGCTCTTGCTTGCGGCCTCGCAGGGCATGGAGGGCTTCGTCGACACGGACGCCATGCTTCGAGGAGCTACGCCGGCGCAGCGCGCCGCGCTTGAACGGTACGACGCGATGCTCGACACATCTGCCATGGAGACGGGCGTTGGCGCACTGCCGATGGACATTGAAAATGACGACGGCCGCTTTGATGATGCAGAGGAAGATTGATGCGAGGTCGGACTCAGGGGACAGGAGCACTTCATCCGACTCTCCGGGCGCAGCGTTGCGTGTGTGTACTACGCCTGGGGTATAACGTAAGAGGTGACGCCTCTGTCGTGTCGCGTTGCCGTTGGCGCCGGCTTTCGGTACGTCCGCGATGTCGATGAAATCCGATCAATACCGCCGCGAACTTTCGTTCTGCTCAGATAAGTTTTTTTAAATACCTGGATTGTTCGTATTTTTACGAAACTGCAACAATTGAACTCTGTGCAAATAACTGGCAGTTTGGAGTTTCAAACTCTTTTTTTTCAGAGATTTTCCAGCCATTTACGAATACGCCACCACATGAAGTCTGACACTTTTTTGGCTGAGCGCGAGAGTCCAATGTACTCGATAGAAGGAAGAAAGAAGGAAGAAGCCAACCGATTCAGCTCCAGTCACTCTCAAACGAGCAGGAACGAGCAGGACGAGCATACTGTTGCGTGTTGCCTCTTGGTTGCCTCGCAGTACGCTGATCAGTATGCTCTCGATGCTCACACGCTCCCGTTGCAGTCCGTACATATGAACATGCGTGAAGAAAGGATCGTAATCGACGTGAAATTGGCTCGTGCATTCAAATAACTCTTTTTTCCTGATGAGATCGTTTTTCTAGCGCCGCGCAGGACGCCCAAAAAACGGTCTGGCCGACGCCCAAAGAGAGCTCCGAGAGGCCTCCTTCCTTCCGTTCTCGAAGCGCCCGCCAGCGCCGAGGAGCTGTGGACACTTGTAGGGCCGCCTGAGAGCGCTCTTTGGTGCCTCGAAGGATGTCTTCAACAGCCTTCTTCGTCACGTCCGCCGACGCGGCCGCCCGGGAGGCTCGCGAGTTGCTGCAGACAGTGTCAGCCTCATGGTCTCTGCCAGAGCATCAGCATCAGCCAGAGCATCAGCTCAATCTCGACGAGGTGCTGTCAGACAGCTCCAAATCGACCGATCGTGGCACCGCCTCCGCCGCCACGCGGCCGCCGACGCCACCCGGGACCCAAGCCTCCTCTTCAGCGAGCGTCTCTGATGACGAGCAGGCAGGCGAGGAATCCTCTTCTGGTGAGCAAGCGACCGGCATCGGCCAGCCTATGTTCTCGCACCACCACCACCACGGCAGTTCCAAGGGCGCGGGCGTCATGAAGCGTGCATGGCAGCCCGAGGAGGACCAGCAGCTGCTTCAGCTCGTAACAGAGCTCGGCCCATGCCATTGGTCGGTGATCGCCAGCTACCTTGAGGGCCGCGCGGGCAAGCAGTGCCGTGAGCGCTGGCACAACCACCTGTGCCCGAACGTGCGCAAGGAGGAGTGGTCCCCTGAGGAGGATGGCATGATCATGGAGCTCGTGCAGCGCTATGGCACGAAGTGGTCCAAGATCGTCAAGCTCATGCCCGGGCGCACGGACAATGCGATCAAGAACCGGTGGAACTCGACCATGCGCAAGAATCTGCGCCGGCAGCTCAAGGAAGCAGGTGGAAGCGAGCTATACATAACGACGAGGCTGCGCGACCCGCCGGTGTCCACCATGCCGCCCGCGCCGACGCCGCTGGTGCCCGTCATGGCGCCCGAGCTGTTGCCGCTTCCGCAAGCGGCGATGCCGGCAGTGCCGCCCGCGCTGCTGCCTGAGCCGCTTCCAGCCATGGAGACGGCGATGGCGGCGCCGCCGGCGACCGACCACGCGCAGCCCTCGCAGCCGCCGTCGGAGGCGGCCCCGCCATCGGTGGCGGCCCCGCCATCGGTGGCGGCCCCGCCACCTCTCGTGCTCCAGCCCTCGTTGCCGCCGCCGGAGATACTGCAGCCGTCTCCGCAGGTTCAGACGCCGTCGCAGCCGCCGACGCAGCCGCCGGCGCAAACGGTACAGACCCCTCAGCAGTCGAGCTTTGCCAAGCTCGAGGTGCTCGAGACGGCGCCAGCGGGCCCGCCGCCGCCGCCCATTGAGCTACGCAAGAGCGGCCTCGCGATCTCGTGTGACGAGATCGCCTCGGCCGCCGCCGCCGTCACCGCCGCCGCCGCCGCCGCCGCCGCCGCCGCCGCTGCCGCCGCCGCGGGCGCCTCGCGGCTCAGCACAGGCTCACCGCGGCCTCCGAACGGCAAGTCGCCGCAAGGCCGGCCGTCGGCCATTTCTCCCAAGTCGCCACTGCTGCAAAACCTCCCGTCCTCTCCCCGGTCTCCGGGAGGCTCCTCACCTAAGGCGGGAGGAGGCGCCAGCGCGTCCGGCAGCCGCGGGGTGCGCAAGCGTGGCGGCGCTGGCGGGAGCGCACTGGCGCCGGCGCGTCCGCCTGTCAAGGTTGTGCAGGCGGTGTTCGCGACGATGATCGCGCCGGAGCTACAGGCAAAGATCGAGGCGGAGCAGCAGGCGCTCGCGCCACCGCTGTCGGGGCTTCACGTACAGCTGCCGTCGTCGGCGTCGTCGTCGTCGTCGTCGTTGGCGGCCGGCGAGGGTGGCGCTGGCGCCGGCGGCAGCAGTGCAGCGGCCGCGGCGACGCACCAGTCGGAGGTGAAGCAGGAACAGGAGGACCATATCATGGGCCCTGATCTCGCCTCCTGGATGGCTGGAATGGATCGCCCCGCGGGCCAGGACAGGTGGGCCGATCATGTGCTGGCGTCCGACTGGTCTTCTTTTGATGCCGCCGCCAGCTTTGATGAGGCGGCGGCCTTGCTCCACGACTAACTCGGCTCCGGCGGCCGGGGTCATGGAGCTCTGCTCGCGGCCGCATTGGACGCACGGCGCGCCGCCGTCGGTCGTCTCTGGCTGATGACTGCGGGCGCGCCTGGCGTCCACGAGGGTGACCGTTACGGCGCCCTCTCGTGCAAGGCGAGGCATGACATGGCCGTTGGGAGGTGCAGCTGGTCGGAAGCCGCGCTGATGAGGCGGTGCTCAAGCCCGATGATGGATGTGTGCTTCATGGTGCTCTGCGTGCGATGAGATGCCAGCGTGACATGAGGCTGGCAGGGTGCTCCCCGCGGAGGACGCCATACCATAGATTCTGATTGCTGTGCGACGTGAGACATTGTAGTTGTGCGCTGTGGCGTCCGCAGTCACCGCTCCGCCCGGCCCGTGGCGGACCACCGGCGTATTGGCTTGAGCCATATTCGCATTCTGGTGTCCGTCAAGAGAACATATTTGGTCGTTATTCTGGTGTGTGCCATTGTTTAGATGTGTGCAGCGCCCGCGCATGAAATCGTGTGCATGTCCGCCATGTATAAGACGAGAGGCTGTCGCGCGTGTCGGGGTTTTCCTGTCCGCCGCGCGGTGTCGTTCCGCGCCGACTGCCCGCCCCGGCGCGCGGGGTCGCCTCCTCCTGCGTCCTGGTGGCCGTGGTCGGGCCGTTGGCCGTTGTCGTCCACCCGGCGGGCCGGCGCGTGGTGCGTGGGCCGTGGCCGGCATGGCTGTGGCCCGGCGCGCGGCCGGGGCCGGGCCACTAACGTGGGCCACGGTCGGCGGTGAGCCGGCGGGGGGCGGGCGCGCGCGCGCGGGGTCGGCGGGTCGCCGCGGCCGCACGTTAGCCGCACCGGTGCCGCGAGTGCGGGGCGCGGTGCCCGCCGCGCGCGCCCGCCGGCGCGGGTCCGCGACGGGTCCGCGACGACTTCCACTTCGCGTGACGAGCCAATGCGGGCGGGCGCCGGGAAACGAAACACAAAAACCCTTTGAAATACGAACGGCGCCAGCGATCGATTGACGATTCCATCTCGCATCTCTGACGCACGCTTATTTGCCAAACAGTGTCGAGAGCACACTAACCGGCAATGGGTTGGCCTTGGCGCTATCGTCCGCCGCCGGCTCGCTATGTGATCGCCTGTCCTTGCTGCCCCAGCGCAAGTAGCGCGTGTGTGGCTGGATCGTGTAACAATAGCCCTTCTCCGCGTCGCTCCGCCAAGCCGCGCCCTCGAGATGATCTCGCAACTCTGCCTTGCGGTTGTGGCCGGAGAGCACCTTGGTCAGCCCAAAGAGCTCCTCGCGCCGTGCCAAGCACTCCTCGACGTCGCCTGGCCGCTCGCGCCGCACGGCCGCGTAGTGCTGCACCATGTGCGCGCAGTCGAGCGCGCCCAGGAAGCCGCGGTTGATGCCCAAACCCTCGGGCCAAAACGGCTCTTGCAGCGCGTCGCCCACGCGCGTCACGAGGACCTCGTGCTGCTGCCCCAGCGCGGCACCGGGCACGAGCATCGCCGCCCGATTCGACTGCCACCGCTCCGAAAAGTCAAAGAGCGAGAGCTGTCCGGGGACCATAGGATGTGTCGCGAGCGAGGGGACGAAGAGGGCGATGGCCGCACGTGCGTACAGCTCGAGCCGCTCGACGCTCACATTGGACGGCTGGCAGAGCGTCGCATGGGGATCGTGGCAAGACGCACGCAGCTCTTCCACGGACGCCTGGTGCAGCACGCCAAAGGCTTGGAGTGACTCGATGTGGCTCACCGACATGACAAAGTAGTGCGTCGCACGCTCGGAGAAGGCACCCGTCGAGCGGTAGTAGACGAGATTCTCGAGATGGACGCCATACCTGCAACCACGGAGCATTCAGAGGCATTCATTCAGAGGCATCAGAGGCATCCAGAGGCATTAAGGAGGTTCTCGAGAGAGCCCCCATACTGGTGTAGTAATTGGAACTTGGCCGCATAGTATTGGTAACTCCACGTGCTCTCTCGCAGGTCCAAATCTTCTCTCGTCTTCCCATTGTCCAGGCTGATGACGAGATGCAGAGCGCGAGTTGAGCACTCCGAGAGGCACTCAGGGTGGCACTCAGAGAGGCACCCAGAGAGGCGCTCAGAGGGGCACTTAGAGGCGCTCACCTGATGACGATGCAGAGCGCTCGCGCCGATTTGAGCGCGAGCGTCTGCTTGAATCCAAACGGCTCGAAGAGGGCACAGCGCGCGCCGCTTGCGTCGATGAGCACGTCGAGAGGCGGCGCGCCCGCTCCACGCAAGGCCGCCAGTTCCTCGACCCGATTGACCTTGCACCCGAAGCGCACACGTACCCCGAGCAGCAAGCAGAGCTTGAAGAGCGAATGCTGCAGCTGTGCATCGACAGATCCGGC
>PJAB01000456.1:0-26364 GCA_002887195.1 Chrysochromulina parva | reverse complement strand
GTACGGCGGCACCGCGCCCACCGAGTCGTCGGGCACCCTGCAGTACGTGCGCGTGTGGCACGGCGGCGCGATCGTGGGCGCGAACAACGAGATCAACGGCATCACGTTCGGCGGCGTCGGTTCCGGCACCGTCGTCGACCACTGCGAGGTGGCGTACAATGCGGACGACGGCTTCGAGTTCTTCGGCGGCACGGTCGACGTCAAGTATCTGTCGGTGCTCTTTCAGGGTGACGACGCCTTCGACACGGATGAGGGCTACCAGGGCCGCGGCCAGTACCTCTTTGCGATGATCGGCTTCGGTGGCAACCACGGCACGGAGATGGACTCGCGCACCAACAGCGACATGAACTCACTGCCGCGCTCGCACCCGGCCTTCTACTCGATGACCATCATCGGCGGCGGCGCCTCGGGCCGCACCGGCGGCCTGATGCGCCTGCGCGAGGGCACGGGCGGCAAGTTTGGCAACATCGTGCTCACGAACGGCCGGGACATCGGCTTGCGTAACGATGACTGTGGCTCCGAGACGCGCACGTCTACCCTGCCCGCCGCGTCGGTTTCGATCAATACGTACCTGTACTTCTCGCCGAACAACATCATCTATGGCGCATCGACCCAAATATTGTATAACGCCGGCTCTTTCGGTGTCGCGTGCACCGCTGGGGCCTTCTCGGCACTCAACATTGACCCTGGCCTTGCGAACGTGCCAGCGTCCATGCTGGATTATACGGGGCTGAGCGGCACGTTCAATCCGCTCCCGACGGCGACTGGTGCGGCCTGCCAGAGCGCCAAGGACGCACCCCCCAACGGCGACAGCTTTTTCCAGTCCGTGACTTGCAAGGGCGCGTTCGGCACCTCGACGGACAACTGGCTCGCCGGCTACTCGTGGCTCGCGTGCAGTGGCAAGATGGTTGGGTCCACGTGCACTGGCATCCCAACCGCTCCCTTTGCTACCCTCCTCGACACGGCGGCCGCGGTGGGCGGCACCCTCCTCGCGAGCACATCCTGGACAGACACAACCTCCTATCTGCTCGCCTCGCAGCTCTTCGTGCCATCGGGTGTGACGCTCACCATCGCCGCCGGCACCTCAGTGTATGGGCTGCCCGTCATGGACACGGACCCCGCTCCGGCGATCGTGGTCTTGAAGGGCGGCATGCTCGTGGCGGCGGGCACGTTTGCGCTCCCGATCACGTTCACGTCCGTGCTTGCGGAGTCGGCGCTCGAGAGCGCGGTCAACGCCACCACAGACTCCAATGCAAACGCCATCACGCTCGGCGAGCGCGGCAAGTGGGGCGGGCTCATCCTGCTCGGCAACGCGCCGACCAACGTGGCGACCACCACGCAGATCGAGGGCATCACCGGCTACACGTACGGCGGCACCGCGCCCACCGAGTCGTCGGGCACCCTGCAGTACGTGCGCGTGTGGCACGGCGGCGCGGTCGTGGGCTCGGATAACGAGATCAACGGCATCACGTTCGGCGGCGTCGGCTCCGGCACCTTCGTCGACCACTGCGAGGTGGCGTACAATGCGGACGACGGCTTCGAGTTCTTCGGCGGCACCGTGAACGTCAGGTACCTGTCGGTGCTCTTCGCGGGCGACGACGCCTTCGACACGGACGATGGCTACGTGGGCAAGGGCCAGTTCCTGTTCGCACTGCTCGGCGCTGTGGGCAACCACGGCGCGGAGATGGACTCGAGGTACGGGAGCTTGCCACGCTCGCACCCGGCCTTTTACGGCATGACCATCGTGGGCGCCGGCGCCCTCTCGACGCGCCCGGGCAACGCGATGATGCGCCTGCGCGAGGGCACGGGCGGCAAGTTCGGCAACATGATCCTCGCCAATGTCGCGACGCACCCTGGCATCCGCATCGATACCTGCAGCAGCGGCGGCAGCACCGCGCCCACTATTGAGTCGGTGCTGCCGGCGTCGACGACGTCGCTGGGTACGTACCTGTTCTTCTCGTCGAACAACATCATCCAGAGCCCCACCGCCGGCTTCCAAATTGTGCCGCCATGCACTGGCACGGCGCCGGCCTTCGTCAACGCGGATCCGCTCATCTCAGGAGGCACGTTCACCGAGACCAGCATGGTTCCGATCGACCCGCGCCCCGCATGCGGCTCGGCCGCGTACTCGAACGTCGACCCGGTGCCGAACGGTGACGCCTTCTTCAGCGCGACCACGTACAAGGGCGCGTTCGGCAGCGTCAACTGGCTCGATGGCTGGTCGTTCTTCAACCTGCCCAACCGTCGAGGCTTTGTCAACGCCAGCTTCACCTGCCCCCCGCCGCCGTCGCCGCCGTCGCCACCGTCGCCGCCGCCGCCGCCCTCGCCGCCCTCGCCCTCGCCGCCGCCACCCTCGCCCTCACCGCCGCCGCCCTCGCCCTCGCCGCCGCCGCCGCCCTCGCCCTCGCCGCCGCCCTCGCCCTCGCCGCCACCCTCGCCCTCGCCGCCGCCGCCCTCGCCGCCGGCGATGAGCGTCGTCGGATTCACCCTCGAGCTCGCCGGCGACGTCACCTCGTTCACCCCGAGCGTGCAAGCCGAGATCAGTAGCGCGATCGCGGCTCAGGCAAGGGTTGACCCATCGGCGGTGGGGTTGACCATATCGCCGGGCAGCGTCATCGTCGGCGTGAGCATCCAGACGACCACAGCAGCGGCGGCCTCGGTGCGGTCGGCGATGGCCAGCGCGACGAGCAGCCCGAGCAGCGCGACCGCCATGCTCGCAAGTGTCACCGGCATCCCGATCGCCGTACTTGCAATCGTGACGCCACCCACCGTTGCGGACGTCCCACCACCGCCTCCGCCTTCACCATTGCCGCCGCCGTCGCTACTGCCGTATCCTCTTACGGCGGGGACTGCGTCGGTGAGCAACACCGTCGACCTGACCAGTGCACTCGCTAACACAGCCGTCGGCCACATTGTCCTTGCCCCCGGCCGTTACGCCCTCAGCGCTGAGCTCAACATCACCAGGAGCGTCGTCCTCGAGGCGGCGGTGGCAGGCTCGGTCGTCCTGAACGCACAGGCGAGCTATTCGAGTCAGCGTCGTGTAGTGAACATCAACCCGGGTCCTTTGGGCGTCGTGCAAGTGATCGGGCTCAGCATCACGGGAGGCTACGTCTCTGGATTTAGTTGTAATGCTGCAGGATGCACTACGGATGGAGTGGGTGGCGGTGGTATTGCTGTCTGGGGAGGCACAGTCACCATTTCGTCGTCATCGATCTATGGAAATGCAGCTACCTATGCGAGTGGCGGCGGTGTCTTCGTCCAGGGTGGCACCGTGGCCATCTCATCGTGCTCCATCAGTGGGAACACAGCTCCATATTCGGGCGGCGGTGTCTATGTCTCCTCTGGCGCAGTCACGATCACGTGTTCCTCGATCTATGGAAATGGAGCTTCCTCTGGCGGCGGCGTCTTCATCTCGGGAGGCACATTGGCAATCTCATCGTGCACCATACGTGAAAATGGAGCTTCCGTTGGCGGCGGTGTTTGTGTCAATGGAGGCACAGTCTCAATCATCGACTCCCAAGTGTATTCCAACCAAGCTTCCTCTGGGGGCAATTTATATGTCGACAGACAGTGCCCCCCCAGAGTCACTGTCTGCTCCCCAGGAGGTACTGTCTGCTCCTCAACGACCCTGACCGACGTCTCAGGCCCAGTCTCAACTTGCTCGCCATCGCCGCACCCGCAACGGCCGCCGTGCGCGCTGAACAGCGCCGATGGCGACAACATCACCATCCTCATCATCGGCGTGCTCTCGGCAATTGTTGGGCTGCTGTGCTGCCTAGCGCTGGTCTGCTGGTGGACGAGGCGCAGGCGCAGAGAAGTCGAGCTGCGGCGCAAAGACGTCAACAACTGGCTCCGCAACATGTCCGTGAGCACGGTCTCCGCAGACGAGCCACACGCGGGCGGCAGCGTCGCTGCGGCCGCGACCTCCATACCCAGCGGCAGCGGCGGCGGCGGTGGCGGCGGTGGCGGCGTTACCGTGAGCGTCGAGATGAGCGGTCGTTTCGTCCATCATTCCTCCGAAACGGAACGCTCTTCCCGCCCAGACGGTACGATCGTGCATGAGCAGCCGTGGAGGTGCTCCTCTGCAAGCTCCGCTCCCAACCTCTCCGTCGCTGCCGACTTTCATGACCACCACATCGACGCAGGCAAGCACCAGCTGAACGACTATGAGCTTCGCAAGGAAGGGGATGATTCGACCGGGCAACTACATGTATCCTAGTGGCCCATGCGTAAGCTCCAGTCAGTCAGTCAGTTTCGTCGCGGTCCCCCCGCGCTCACCACACCACCGTCTCAAGGGACGGCTCCGCTCCGAGCGTCCGGCTCCGGGGCATATTCAGTGTGTGCCAGTAAGTGTGCAAAGTGCTTTGTTTGTATGGATAAGCACGGAAAAGTATCTACATTGCACTATGTGACGCTCTGTGGCGCCCGCGGCCGTACGACCAATTGCGTACGACTTGCGCGAGCACAACGTAACCACAAGAACATGGTGTGGCGTGGTATGAAGGATCCCACACGCAGAAACGGCTCGACGCATGGCCGCACCACGTAAGCACGCCCCCGGTGGCGAGCCCCCCATCCAGATCTAAATAGATGACCCCGTGGACCAAGTGACGAAACCTCGGGCGTGGACCGTGAATGTGAAGGTCCTTGCCGAAGACCTCCGACACCTCCGGGCGCTCACCCACCCCACCGGGTCGGGGTGCGTGCGGAGTCACTCTTTAAAATCAACCCCTTCGAGCTGTCCCGTAGGCTCAAGGCTCAGCCCCAGCCCTTACAACGACCTTTGGCCATGGCCACCGTCGAGAAGAAGGCCAGTCCTGGCAAGACGGACCCTTTTGGCACCGGCAAGATCCTCGTGACCGACTGTTTTGACAAGTTTTCGAACGAGCAGCAAGACCCCTTCCTCATGCTGCACCACTTTGGGCCGGCGCCCATGAAGTCCATGCCCCAGTTTGGCATGCACCCGCACCGTGGATTCAACGAAGTCCCGTACCTCAAGCAGGGCCGCTGGCTCGCGACTGATCCGTGGAACATGCAAGCTGCGGGCGAGGATGCGGTCTTCGCAGAGGGGCAGCTCCAGTGGGGCAAGTGCGGAAGCGGCATTGAGCACGGGATGAAGTTCGATGCGACGTATGATGGCCCCGTGCAAGGGTTCCAGCTCTGGATCAACCTGCGGAGCGAGAACAAACTCGACCCGCCCGAGTTCCAGAACGCGAGGTCCGACGCTCTCCCACTCATCGACGTGGCACCGAAGGCGAAAGCCAAGCTGCTGGTCGGCGAGCTGCAAGGGCAGACGTCGCCCGTGGACTCGCAGGGCATCCACTGCCAGTATGTCGACTACATGCTCGAGCCGGGCGCTGAGGTGGTGCACCCCCGTGCGGCCGGCATGAGCACCCTCTTCGTGTACGCTGATTGCCGCAGATTGCCGCTGGATCGACTTTGGAGTGCTACCGATTGCATCTGATTGCCTCCTGGGTGGACTCTGGAGTACTACTGAGTGGCTCTCGAATCGCTCCGACGGCCTGTGAATCACACCGATGGCCTGTGAAACACAGGTACGTGTACGAGGGCGCGGGCAGCTTCGGCTCGAGCGCCGTCGTGGCACAGAAGGGCGAGGTGCTCCGCTTCGGCGCCACCGGCGACGTGGCGATCCGGGCGGACCGTGGCAGCAGCCTCATGTTTGTGCTCCTTGCGGGCACTCCACTCAAGGAGCCCATCGTGCAGCACGGCCCGTTTGTCATGTCGACCAAGGCCCAGATCATGCAGGTGAGGACGGCTGAGGGCTCCCGTGATGCCTTCCCTGAGTGCCTCTGATTGCGTCAGATTGAATTTGATCGTCACCGGCCCAATGCATGCAATCATGCCTGCAACCATGCTTGCTCATGCAGGCCTTTGAAGACTACCAGCGCGGCCGATTCCTGATGGAGGAGTGCACGTACAAGCTGCACACCAAGGCTGGGACGGTTGTGAGCAAGCGCAAGATTGAAGACTCCTACAGGCGGGGCCGCTGATGCCTATAAAAGGGGGGGTGCACGTGGCGCAGCGGGTGGGGTGTGCGAGCGAGTTTGGGCGCGAGAGCGCGTGTGGTAACGGCGCGGCGTACGTGAGGGTAGCCGGGCCCCGGGCGCCATGCCAGGGCGCGATGCCATGCAACTGCCAAGTCGAGTCGTCCGGGGGTGCCTGGCTGCCTGCTGAGCTGTGTGAGTGTGTGCGTGTGACCCGGGACCGCGGACGACAACCCGTGAGCGGCGCAGTCCGCCGCGTGTGGGGCGCGGGCGAGTCGAGTCTCCGCTCTTCATGTCAGTCTCTTCCACCAGTCTCCTCACACGTGTGTGGTTCTCGGACGACATAGTGATAGTCTCCGATTGAGTCGACAGTGTAAAAGTCTGTGAAAAAACCATTTCGAGCGTGCGCTGAAGTCGAATGATCGACACGGCCAGTTCCCTTTGAATACCCTTGAAGCACCTCTGCAGTCATGCAAGCAAGCTCCTTGGTCGAGACACACAAGTACCTAAACCAGCGCAAACGAATACCCTTATAGCCAACGGGGTAGGAAAGGGTGGGCGGAGAGGGCTTCCTTACTTCCTTGCTTGCTTGCAGTCATGCCACGTGGCCAAAGATGCCTAATTTGCATGCCTAATTGGTGAATTGCGACGGCGGCGCGACCCTTTTGCAGCGATCGAGCTGGTGCACGCTCCGAGACGTTGATCCGCACTCGCTTTTTGTTTCGACCGAGGCGCGAAGATGCCCACGGATGAGAGTGCCCCAAGGCCACGGCGCAGCTACAGCCTCACCCGAGTCTTCGGTGGCTTGTCGTCGCGCAAGTCGAGCCCTTCTCTGCAGGTCCAGCTGGACTTAGCCCGAGCTGAGATCAAGCTGCTGCGCTCGAAGCTCGAGAAGCTTGAGAGCATGCAGCCGTCAGTGTCGGTCTCCAGCGAAGAGAACGTTAAGCCGTCCGACCATCGTCGGGCATCCCTCAGTGTATCGCAAGTCCACGGTGGAGTCAAGTACACTGGAACACGATCCGAACTCTTTAGATCTGGACCGGAGCTTTCGACCGCGGAAGATGATGATGCTGGTGCAGAGGCCGCGGTGGCTCCCCAATCGCCTCCACAGCTCGCCCCTCCACCACTCGCGCCGCCGCCGCTCGTGCCACCTCCACTGTTGCCGCCGCCGCTAGCTCCGCCTCCCCTCGCGCCGCCTGCCCTCGCACCACCACGCCTCGCACCTCCGCCTCTCGTGCCGCCTCCCCTCGCGCCGCCGCCCCTCGCACCACCCCCTCTGGGTTCGCCCGGCGGCGTGCCGCCACCGCCACCACCGCCACCACCGCCGCCACCGCCACCACCGCCACCAACGCCCCGTAACCGCACCTCGATAGACGCTGACGTCGGCCAGAGCGCCCCCGCCACGCCTTCAAAGCTCGTGGATACGCACGCGGAGAACCAGTTCCTATCGGGCATGGGGATGGCAGTGCGGGGGCCGATGCCGAGCGTTGCCATGCGGTGCGCTGCGGCCGACTCACAGGGGTCGCGCCTGTCCCCCCCCTTGACGCGCGCGCATCACTCTCTCTCGCGCGCGCGTGCTCCCTTTCCTTCCCGAATCTCTTACTTTCTCGCGCGCGCACGCGCGCGCCGCGCGCGTGCTCCCTTCCCCTCCCTCCCTCCCTCCCTACTCCCTCCCTCCCTCCCTGGACCTACCCTCACTCCTCACCTACCCCTCATCCCCTCCATCGCCCCATTGCCCCGACGACTCCTCCCCTTGCACCTCACCTCTAATGACCCCCCTCATCACTAACGACCCCCCTCATCACGAATGACCCCCGACGACTCTCCCGTTGCACCTCACCTCTCCATCACACAAACCACCTCTTCCCCTTGTGAACCTCTCCCCCCCCTTCCCCTTCCCTTCCCTTTGCAGCCCGCTGCACTGGAGCCGCGTGCCTCCCGCCAAGGTCCCATCCACCGTCTGGGCCACCGTCTGGGCGGAGGAGTTTGCCATCTCAGAGCCCAGATCACCTCGCTCGCCCAAGTCAAAGGACCCCACAGAAGCTGGGCTTGCCAGCGCGGCCTCGATGACCAACACGACGGCCGCAAACACCTCGCCGACGTCCGCCGCGGTGGCCAACCCTCATACGCTCGCCAAGATGAGCGATCTCAACCTGATCGAGCTCGAAAAGGTCTTCGGCCTCCCCCCAAAGCCCGACCCAAAGTCCGAGCGGAGCGCGGCCGACGCGGCCGACGGCGGTGCGGCCGACGCCAACGGGCTGGTGACTCCAAAGGTCCCACAGCCGCTGAAGAGGAGGGGCTCGGGCGGCGGCTCGGGCGGCGTCGCTACTGTGACCCTGCTGAGTGCGCAGCGGAGCAACAACGTGGAGATTGCACTGACGCGATTGCGGCTGAGCGTGCAGCAGATTATGGATGCCATCAGCAGTCCGACGGGCGCCGACGGCGGGCTGCTGCCTCGCCTGGCCAATGCCGAGACGCTCGGCGCGCTGCTCGCGATGATGCCAACGGCCGAGGAGCTCGACCTCATCCGAGGCCACGTGTCAAGCAAGGGCACCGCGGGCCTGGCGCGTGTGGAGCGCTTCTTCCTGGCCGTGTGTGAGATGGGGGCGGAGCTGAGTGGGGGCATGGGTCTCCTCGGCGCTGAGAGTGGGGCGAGCGACGATGCGACCAAGGGCGACGCGGAGACGCGGGAGGGCTCTGAGGAGCAGGTTGGTCGGGAGGTTGTTGATGGGGGCAATGGCGCTGGTGCCACTGCCGCCACGCTGCCGCCGCTCGTGCCTTCGGCCACGGTCGTACGCACAGTGGAGCAGCGTCTCAGGGCGATGCAGGTGACGCTTGACTTTGACGAGAAGTGCGCCTCACTCGCCGCGGCATGCCTCACGCTCCGTGAGGCATGCCGGCAGGTGCGCAGCTCGGATAAGTTGCGCCAGCTGCTCCAGATTGTTCTCGGGATCGGAAACTATCTCAACGGCTCGTCCGCCCGCGGTGGCGCGTGCGGCTTCCGCCTGGAGGACCTGACGAAGCTCAAGGAGGTGCGCTCGGCGGACCTGAGCACGACACTGCTGAGCTACGTGGCCAAGATGCCGGCGGTGGCGGCCCCTGGATGGATCAAAGACCTCAAAGAAGTGCAGCTGCCGAGCATCGCCGCGGCGCGAGGGCTCGTAGTGAGTGAAGTGCACCCTGAGCTGACTCACATGCAGCAGCAGTTTGCGCTCGTGCAGCGTGCGCTTGCGGCGCTCGAAGCGCACGCTGAGAAGGCAACTGAGAAGGCAGGCGAGGAGGGGGGCGCTCGCAACGGCGCTCGCTACGCGGCGGCGGCGGCGGCGGCGGCAGCGGCGGAGATGGAGCGGCGCATGTCCGAAGCAACGCCGGTCGCGAAACCACCAAAGCCGTCGACGGAGGACTCGCTGCGCGTCTTCCTCGCGTACTTTGTCGCCGAGAAGCAGCCGAAGCTCGAGGCGCTCACGGCGGACGTGGTGGCGATGGAGAGTGACTTCAAGGCACTTTGCAGCTGGTTCGCGGAGCCGCCGACGGCGACGGCAGAGAGCACCTTCGGACCCATCGCCACCTTTGTGCAAGCGCTCGAGCAGGCGAATGCGGACAACGTCAAGGCGGCCGAGAAGGAGAAGGCCAATGCGAAGTTGAAGCGGCAATCGCTCGGACTCCTTGGCCGAGTCGCTTCCAAATTCTCCACACCCTCAGCTGCGATGGCAAACGAGTCTTCGTCGGCCACGCCCCCCGCCTCGGGCGCCGCCTCGACGGCTCGCAGCCGGCGCTCGCTTTCTGGAGCCGCAGCGCCCACCGAGAAGAAGCCCGAGGCGGGGGTCGTCCTGAATGAGCTGCAGCAAGCTCTCAATCGCGGCAGCTCGGGCCTTCGTCGCGTCAGCAGCTTCCGGCCCGACGGAGAGATCATCAATCACGAGACGACCGACGGTATCACAGCCGAGAGCGCCTCGTACGAGACCAACTATGCTTCCGGCGGCGTCCCCGCAGAGGAAGGCATCGGGCGGCTCCATCGAAGCTCCTCTCTCCCAGCCGACGGAGGCCTCGGTTGGCGCTCGAAGAGCTTCGAGGACAGCCAGGGGGTGGACGAGGAGACACCGTGGAGCACACTAGGCAGCCTCAAACCGAGCGAGATCAAGTCCAAGCGAGCCTCCTTCTCGCGCACTACGGTCGACAGACCTTCGTCTCGCGCGTCCTCATCTCTACAGTCGACAGCGGTCGACGATGGCGTCGCCGCGAGAGACAGCAATGGCGATGGCGATGGCGACAGTCACTCGCATGGCGACCGTTACTCGCGGCCGTTACATGGCGACAGTCACTCCCGGAGTCCAGCTGACGCTCCAGACTTGCGCAAGGCCGCCCCTGGACCTCCACCTGCACCTCCGGCTCCTCCTCCACCACCACCACGGTCATCCAAGGCGAGCGTGGTTCCTTCACAGGTTTCTTCACATGGACCTCCACCCGCGCCAGGACGACCTGGACAACCTCCGCGCAAGGCGAGCGCGTCCGGCCCCCTGCAAGGCTCCCTGCAAGGCACTGGAGCGGCTGCGCGCCGTGCTGCCTCTCCATCGAGCACTCCTCCCGCATTGGTGACGCCGGCCGCCGCCTCTTGGTTGCAGCAGAGGGCTGCCACACTGGGCGAGCCCGAACGAATGCCCGAACCACTCGCCGAACCACCCGCCGAACTTCTTGCCGAACCACTCGCCGAACCAGGAGGCATGTCGCCCGCCATCATAGAGAACATCATGTCGCCTGCCGATGCCGCTGCTGATGCCGCTGCTGATGCCGCTGCTGATGCCGCCCATCAGCGCCGGCTCGAGCTCCAAGCGCTTGGACTTCCTAAGTCCAAGAACTCTCGCGCTGCGTCCGGACATGCGGACAGCCCACCTGCGCCCGCATCCGTTGCACGGGCTCGGACTCCGAGTGCACCCCAAGCACAGCTGAAATGGACCCTCAAGGCAGAGCAGGCCGTGGCCTTCGAAGAGGAGTCACCGCGTCCCCCGCCTCCAGGGGTGACGTCCCCCCCCACTAATCGGGACGCGGCCAAAACGGGGGTCCGTCACTTGGAGGCCGCACGGCCGGAGGACGACGAGTTGAAGAATGGATCGCCCAACCAAAGGCGCGTCGCTTCCTTGGACAAGGGAGCCTCGCCCGGCGACGCGAACAGCCCTTCATGGGACAGCATGAAGCGCAAATACGATGAGAGCATGAAGCGGGTAGCAATCCCACTCAAGGGTCCCGGTGGAGAGGACGAGTGCTCGATCTCATGAGAGGAACTGCCGCGCGGTTGCATACGTATTGAGCATGGGGTACCGGGTGCGCCGTGCTGTCGGCCAACTATCTGCAGGGCTATGGAGGCCCTGTGTGAGTCCACCTTCTACGTAGTAAGTGATGCACGTGTCCGCGTCTGCGCTAGGGTCTCCCTACTGCGGCGTTAACTGTACCCAGTACCGTACAGTACATTTGGGCATGCTCATATTGGGGGGGCGCATGGGGGTACCGGTAGCACGTCGATTTGGTTTCGGCAGGTGGCTGGTCGGGAGTACTTTGTGTCGGTGTATAGACAGCATTGCGGGGACAGTATGTCTCAAGCAAGCAGGTTAGTTAGTCGAAACGACACAAGTAACTGTTGATATGGTGCTACAAAAACGCCGAGTTGGGCACTTTTTATGGACGTCAGCCCTGAGCTTGCGACGCCGGCGGCGGACAGTGCACTGGCCTATTGGACAGGTAACGATGGGGCGTGGTGGTATGCCCAGCTCACCGGCAGCAGAAACCTTCCTTTATCATTCTGGCTGCTGCAGGCCGCCGGCCTCTTGGTGCTTGGCCTCATCACGTGGGCCGTGAGCAGCTTTTGGCAGCGCCACATGGACGATCGCGTAGGCTGGGCGGTCGACCGCTATCTGGATGCGACCGAATTGCTGTCGCGCCCACTGGACCGCGCGGTCCGCTGTGCGTCGCCGCGGATTGCAAGCGCCATCCACCGCCGCCTGCCCGAGCATTTGCAGTCGGCCGAGGCGCAGTGGCGCCTCATCTTCCTCGGCGTGTGCGTGCTGAGCATTTGGTTGATGGCGCTGCAGCACGCGAGCAACGCCTTTGGCGCCGCCGTCTCCAAGGGCCTTCACCGCACCGAGCTGCCCACGCTCGCGCTCGGTGCGGCGCGCGCGCGATGGGGCTGCGCGCTCGTGCGCCCTGAAGACGGCGTCCTGTCGCAGTGGCTGGCTAGTCTACCCTTGGAGGCGAGCAGCTGGCTGCTGGAGCCTGAGGTGCAGCGCGCGTGGGCCGACGATGCGCCGCGGTGGCGCGCGGCCTCGTCGCACGCATGCCGCGAGGGTAGCGCATGGGAGCTCGGGAGAGCTCTCCTCTGGCCTCATCGACTGCGTCCCGCCGCCGCCGCTGCCGCCGATCGTCGTGCTTCTTCCGAGGAGACGAGCGCGGCGGCGGCGGCGGACGCGGCGGCGGCGGATGCACGCGCAGTCGATGGTGTGCTTCACGCTGCCCGTCACGTGCGAATGATGCTGGTGAGCGCGCCACTGCAAGCGGGTGCGGCCTTCGCCTCATGGCACCTGTGGGGTCTGTACGGGGCGAGCGTGACCGTCATCCTGGGCACATTCTGCCCGACGCTGCTCGCTCACTCGACGCTCCTCACAAGTGACGCGCCCGCCGCGCTGCTCTTGCATGCTTCCCTCTGGGCACTCTGGACGGCAACGCATGCCACCTCGGCCTCTGTGTACGTGCTGTGCGCCCTCGCCTTCTCCGTACTCCTCGGATTGCTCTTGTGCTGTGGGCCGCTGGCGGCAGGCATCGCCCCAGCCATTGGCTGCATGCTCGTCGCACGCGCTCTCGGCGCACTGTGCAGTGGAGTGGCAATGGCTCCGCGCCTTACCGACGAGACCCAGTCTTTGGGCGCCGGCGAGGCCGCAAGGCGCTTGGGACGGCGCTTGGCCAGTTGGCTCGTGTCCGTCAGCTGGCGTGCCGCGCTGCTTCTGGCAGTTCTGGTGCCGTGGGCCACCGGCGCCGTTGTGACCACCATGCATGGGCAGACCAAGCGCCGTACCGAGCACCCGGACGCACCGAGCCCAGACGCGGAGATCGCGGAGATTTGGGCGCGTGCGATGCGTCGGCTGCATCTTGCTGCTGGTGACTCGGCTGCCAACAAGCCAGCCACCAGCACGCCAGCTACAGCATCGAAGCCGCGCAAGGGGGGAGGAAAGCGGCACGAGAGCGGAGGCACACCGTCGGCATTCGACAGCGCGACGACGCCCAGCTCGGCGCCCAAGGCGACGACACAGCCGTCGTCGATCGCGACGCTCCTCGTATCCCTCGCTGAGGCGTTGGACTCCACCACGCTGCTCTCGCCCCTGCTCCTCAGCCTCGCGACGCATCACGCCGCTGCGATCGTCGAGCTTGCTGGAAGCGGCGCCGGAAGCGGCGCTGGAAGCGGCGGTGGAAGCGGCCCCGCCGTATCGAGAGGCGAGTGGGGCTTGCCTCCCGATGCAATAGGCGCCGTGGTGGGCGCGCACACGAGCACCGCCTACTTATCCGGTCGCTTTGCGATGCGCTCGGAGCTCTTTGGGGCTTCACACCGACGGATGCTCCACGATGGCAGCGGTAACAGCTCACCTGATGCTGTGAAGAGCTCTTCAGGCTTCATTGACGCCTTCGCCGATGCCGCCTTGGCCTTCGCCGACGCCGACGCCGACGCCGACGCCGACGCCACCGACGCCGCCTTTGCCGATGCCGACGCCCTCGCTCACTTCCACCTGACTGCTGCACTGCTCAAGACGCCGCCGAGCACCTTCTATTTTTGGTTGTTGCTGCTCCTCGCCGCGCTGCGCCGGCCAGTCGCCGTGCTGCTTGATGCGAGTGGGCTCGCTGAGCGCCTTCGGACTGCCGATGTGCGCGTCTGGGTGCGTCGGCAGTACTCAACGCTCGCGGTACGCTCGGAGTGGCAACGCAAGGTCGACGCCGCATTCACAGGCCTGATGCAGCGCAGGCGTGAAGTCATGCAGAAGCGTCTTGAGGAGCGCCGTAACGAGCGCCGTCACCGCCGCACCACCACCGGCGACGGCGCGCACGGCAGCAACAGCACGGGTGACGAGGGCGGCAGCAGCGAGGGCGCCGGTTCGTCAACGGCCGAGGCGGAGGAGGATGAGTGGTCTCTGTTCACACACGAATGGACCGTCCGTTCATGGGCCGCCCGATCTCTTTGGCTAGTGTACCGGACCGCGCCGTGTTGGGCGATCGGGGCGAGCTACTTGATGGTGCTGGGCACAGGTGCCCCTCTAATTGCCACTCTGATTGCCACTCTGATTGCCTCCCTAATTGCATCCCAATTCCTCTAATGACCACTGATGACCACTGATGACCACTGATGACCTCCCTAATTGCCTCCCAATTCCTCTGGGCACAGGTGCCCCTCCCGCGATCGGCCATCGCCTCCTCGTCGCCGCCTACCCAGCTGCCTACATTCTGCTGGGCGCGCTGGGGATGCTCGCGACCGACGCACGACGTCACCCTTCCACGCAGCCCGCTCTGCTCGCCCTCGTCGTGCTGCTCGGGCTCACTCACGTCTTGGAGAGCCTCGGCACGCATCCCGACTACGTGGCCTACTTCGGGCCGATTGCGGGGAGCAAGGCACACGGCCACTTCCATCTGCTCGGCGACTCGTCTGACGGCGGGCAGGATGTTCCTAATTTGGAGCGCTGGCTCCAATTGCATGCTGAGCCGTTGGAGCCCGCGTACCTCGCGTACTGTGGGGAAGACTCGCCGTACGCTCGCGCCGTGCATGCACGCCGCCTGCCCGCGCTTCCTAATTTGGGCTGCCCCTCGTCTGACGAACCCTTTGACTACCAGCCGCCGAGGCTCGAGCCGAGGCAGGAGGCTGCCGACGTGCCGCGCCTGCCCCAACGGCGAGCGGGCTCTCAATACTCGACGGGGACGAGTCCGCCGACGGCGACGGCGGAGGCCGGAGAGGCGGCCGAGGAAGTTGTGGAGGCTGTGGAGGCTGTGGAGGCTGTGGAAGCTGTGGAGGCTGTGGAAGCTGTGGAAGCTGTGGAAGCTGTGGAAGCTGTGGAAGCTGTGGAAGCTGTGGAAGCTGTGGAAGCTGTGGAAGCTGTGGAAGCTGACACGGTCGAGGCGGCCCAAGTGATCCCGGGCGCCGTGACGGGCGATGAGTCGGCCGAGACGGTCAAGGCGGCATCGGCGGCATCGGCGGCGGAGGCTGAGGAGGTGCTCAACGTGCCCGCAGCGCCAGTCACGGCGCTATCGGCCTTCACGGCAGCGCAGGAGGCGGCCCTCGCCGAGACGAAACGGTTGCTACTCCGCGCCTCGCGCGCCCGACACGGCGCGCCCGACACGGCGCTCGTGGCGAGGCGCAGCGAGCTCGAGCTTGAGGCGGAGGCGGTGCTGCTGCCTGGGCTGTACTGCATCGAGGTCAACCAGCTGCATGGCCTCTCGAGCTCACTCCGAGGTCCGTGGACGGATATCGCCGAGGGGACGTACCAGCTGCTCCGGCAGGAGGGTCTGCACACGCGGCGGCTCGCCTCCGCCCTGCGCTTTGCGAGGCTGTGTGCGCTCCTGCGCAGGCTGCCTCCCGTCGGCAGTGCGGGTGGGACCATCCTCGCATGGCGCCTGAGTGCCGACGAACTCGCCATCGCCACCGACGAGGCGCCCGCGGAGCTGATTGCGAGCGACCGGCTCACTCCAGGCATGCGTCGGCAGCAGGAGCAGCTGCTCGTGCACGTGCTGCGATCTTTTGGGCTCGAGGGCGTCGAGGGCGTGCAGCTCGAGCGCAGGAGGAAAAGGCCGAAGAGGAAGGACAAGAAGAGGACCAGGCTGACTTAGTGGTGGCAACATCGGCGTGCTTGCGTCCGTTCCAGGCGTCTACGTCTCTCGTCACGTTCACGTTCACGTTCACGTGAATTTGCCATCACGGCGAGATGTTCACAACCACCGGCCCCGTGGAGACACACGCGTGGAGGGCGCAGACCTACGTGTCTCGTCTAGTACGACCTCCTTCGAAATCGTTTCGAGAATACTTTTTCGTCCAGCTCGGTACTGGGCCTAAGTATCCACGTCATATATCATTTCCTTTCAGCGTAGACATGAGTTTAGACGAGAGTTTTCACACATATCAGAGTCGAGTGGACCGGGGAAACTGTGAACTAATCGTTGCGTCGCGTGGTGCACGAATTAAGTGCACGAACTCAACACGTTGTGCACGTTGGGTATGTCATTATACGGGCGCAAAAAACCGCCGGCCTGTCCTGTAAAGCCGACGCGTCACGGTCTTCTTTTCCGTACCGTAGCGTACCGTACTCACCAGATGGAGTACCCCTTGAGGCCCATGCCGAGGCCCGTGCCGCCGCCCACCGCCCGGCCTTGCGATCGCTCGCTGTCGGCGCCGCTGGGAGCCGCGCCAAAGGGGCTCCAGCCAGGCGCACCGCCCGGCGCCGCGTTGAACGCGCCGAGGCTGCTCGGAGCGCTTAGTTGAGCACCAAGGCTGGCCACTGGCGCTGGGTTGAGCGCGGGGCCGCCGACAGACACGAAGTGGGCGTTGGGGCTCAAGTCGGCGCTCATGTCGGCTGGGGCTGCCACGCCGTCCCATAGGTCGCGCAGGCTGCCTCCGCCGAGTCCGCCGCCGAGTGCGCCGCCGAGTGCGCCGCCGAGTCCGCCGCCGAGGCTGCCACCGAGCACGTGGCCCCCACTCAAAAGACCGCCGCCGAGCGGCTGCGACGTGTGAACGCCGAGCGGCTGCGACGTGTGAACGCCGAGCGGCTGCGACGTGTGAACGCCGAGCGGCTGCGACGTGTGAACGCCGAGCGGCTGCGACGAGGCGTTGAGACGCGAGAGGTCCGATTGCCACACGTCATCAGGCGCCATCCGATCGACGCTGTTGCTGCTGCTGCTGCTCAGGCCCATTCCGCCGCCCATGCCGCCGCCCATGCCGCCGCCCATGCCGCCACCCATGCCGCCGTCCATGTCGCCGCCCATGCCGCCGCCCTTGACGTCACCCATGCCGCCGCCCATGTCGCCGCCCTTGACGCCGCCCTTGACGCCGCCCTTGACGCCGCCCTTGACACCGCCCTTGACGCCGCTTTTGACTCCCGACTGGAGCCCTTGCGCCGCTGGTGCGCCGCCGCGCCCGAGCGATCCCCCGTGCGAGATCGCAATTCGCGAGCTGTGGGAAAGAGGCGCCGCGTGGGCGCTGTGGTGGGCAGCGGGCGCATGGGCGTCGGCCAAGCCCTCGGGCGCGCGCTGTTGTGGGCGCGCTGTGCTGGGCGCACGCATCCGGAGCCGCTCCGCCTCGAGCTCCGCCGCGAGATCGAGCGTCCTCAAGCTGCCGCCGCCGCCGCCGTCGCTGCCGTCCCCTAGCGCGCTCCCGAAAAAGGTCTCGGCGTCGTTATGGGCATCGTTCTCCTCGTCGACGATCGCGGCCGCGGTGTGCTTCAAGGCGGAGGGCGGAGAGCTTGTGACGAACCCCATGGGCGGAGGGCCCACCTCCGCCGCCGCCGAGAGCGCGGCCGGCTTGTGACGACCCCCATGGGCCTCCGCGCCTGCGGACTCCTTTCCGATCCGATTCGGACGAGGGGCAGAGGGCCGGGGGGCCCCGAGCGCGACGCCGTGACGCGCCATGTTGGGCTCCGCACCCTCCGTCGCTCGCCGCTGGCGCGCCGCTTCCCGCGCAGCCTCGCGCTCCTCCGGCCGCACCCGCTCCCTCGCAGCGTGCTTCGCGTCGCGCGCGACCCGATCCGCCTCGCGGCGCGCCGCCTCGGCGTCCTTCCTAATTTGGATGGTCTGCGCCTCCGCCTCCTTCTCCGCCTCCTTCTCCGCCTCGAGCAGCTCGCGCAGCCGCCTCGCCTCCGCCTCCTTCACCTCCTTGGCCAGACGAAACTTCTCTTCGGCCTCGCAAAATCTGCGCTTCGCCTCGGCCGCCTCCTCCTCCTCGCGCTTGGCACGCGCCTCCGCCGCCACAGCCTCCGCCTCGCGCATCCTCCGCTTCGCCTCAGCCTCCAGTCGTGCCTTCTCCTCGCGCTTGGCACGCGCCTCCGCCTCGGAAGCCTCCGCCTGCGCCCTCTGCTTCGCCTCAGCCTCGAGGCGCGCCTTCTCCTTGGCCGCGTGCGCCTCCGCCTCGGCGCGTCGCTTCGCCTCCATCTCAGCGACCACCTTGAGCTTCTCCGCCAGCGCCCACTCCTCCGCGGCTAACCTCTCTCGCTGGGCACGATCCGCCGCGGCAAGCCACTCGGCGTCGAGCTGCAGCGCGTCCACGACGCCCTCATCCATCAACGCCTTCACAGCCACATCGGCGATCGCCACGTCGGACACTATGCCCTCGGGCGGCGCCTTCACAGCCATCGGCGCCTTCACAGCCACATCGGACACGATGCCCTCGGCCGGCGCCGCGGCCGCGGCCGCAGCCTTGGGGTGGGTGTCCCTGGGCGGCGCGTCCCTGGGCGGCGGCTCCTTTGCCGCCGCCGCCGCCTTGACCGCAGCCTTGTCTGCCTTGGTTGCCTTCTTCTTCTTCCCTTCCTCCCCCTCGCCGCCGTGGCTCGTCTCTCGCGTCACGAGTGTGGTTCCCGAGCGACCCGCCGGATGAGGGAGGCCGTCAGGTGCAGCTAAAGAGGCTCCCAAGCGAGCCATGGCCTCTTTGCTTGTCTCGACGGCTTTTGCTGCCGGCGGCTGCGCCGCCACCTTACCGCTCTCGTCGGCCACCGGCTCAGCAGCCTCGAGCTCGGCGGGACTCGACTTTTTGGCCACCTGTGAAAGCAAGTTCGCCATCCCATCCCTGGCTGATTTCAAGTTCATCCTATTGAGGCTCATCGACTCGCGCTGCGCCGCCTCGAGCTGCTCGGGGCTCAACCACGCCAGCGGAACTGACGTCACCACCGCCTTCGACGCCGGGCGCACCGGCGACGCGGCCGCCGCCGCCGCCGCCGCCGCCGCCTTGGGAGCAGCAGTCGTTTGCTGCTCGGAGGGAGATCGGGGAGATCGAAGCGCCTCCGTCACCACGAACTGCACCATGATCCCAAAGAGGATGATGAGCACTGTGGCCGTGTGCCCCCGCTTGGTCTGCTCAGCCTCCGAGGCCCCCATCTTGGCGCGCCGCTCGGCCATGCAAGGCACGAGGAGCGCCGTCGGGATGGTCGCCACCACAGGCACGCGCGACGAGCCTGCGGACGAGTCGATGGCGAGGGTCAACATGAGCCGCGACACCTCGAAATCGGGCGTCCAGCGCAGCTTGATCGCCGCGGTGCCACCGCGCGCTGGGATGGTCACATTGCGCGCGCAGTCGCCAAGGATTCGGATGCCCCGGTGGCCGCACGCTTGGCCGTTGAGGCTCGCGCCCGTCGTGACGATGGGCACATCGCCATTGTTGACCATCGTGAACTTTCGCGTGAGCTTGCGCGGCGTGTCGCTCCATCGGTTGGTCGCGTCGCCGCCGCTCTCCTGCCGCGCCCGCAGCGCAGCGTACGTGGTCATGTCGCTTTCACAGGGCAAATCCGACGCGGCTGCCTCGAGGTGGAGGAGGGGCTGTGAAAACTCGAGCGCGCCGCTCGTGGCGGTGCCGTACACGAAGATCTCGTCCAGCAACGAGTAGTTGTTCCGCAAGTAGAACCAGCTGTGAAAGCTCCCCAGGCGCGTCGGTGTGAATTGGATCGCGACAACCACAGTCTCCTCCTCGGAGCTGCGCACCTGGAAGGGCTGCTTCAGGTGGCGCCACTTGCCGCTACTCGGGTCGAGGAGCAGCTTGGTGCCGCCACCAACCTCGCGCTCTTCCGAAGCCTTGGGACCCACCTCGAGGTGTGCCGTGAAGGCCGAGGGCTCAAAGGCGGAGTCGACGAGGTTCCAATCGACCGGAGCTTCCTTTGGCAAGGGAGCGGAGCGCGCGCGCTCGTGCAGCAGCGGATCGCTCTCGGGCGTGAGCACCTGTAGCCAGTAGTTCCAATGCGTGCGCCGCGTGAAGACGCGCACCTCGCCGGTGAGGCCCTGCTGCACAAAGCCGAAGGGCACCGTCACGTTTTCGGCGACGGACGGCCACGCAAACGAGATGCGGACGGGGATCGTCACGTTCTGCACGAGCGACGTGTCCATTCGCACCTCTCCGAGGAGCTCGGACGCCGCGTGCGAGACGGCGAGCGCCTCCCACCGCTGCTGGCGCCGACGTAGCGTCTGGAGCATCGCCTTGTCGAGCGGCGCGCCCGGCGTCGCATGGAAAAACGGCTCGTCGACGAGCTGATCGTACTCGTCGCGAGGCAGCAGGGCCTCAGTGGAAAGCCTAGCCCATCCAACAACTGTGCGTGTGCGCGGCTTGATGACGCTCTCGGAGACGGTCGAGGCGGCGATGACGGACAGCGAGGGCAGCGGCACGTCTTGCATGGCCCTCTGCTTCCACCGCAGCGACGCGCTGAGCTTCAGGATGAACTGGGGCTCGTGAAAGGCCGAGTACAGGATGACGGGCAGCTCGCGCGTCGTTCCGGGCGCCGAGGATCGGAAGTCGAGGCACGTGTGCGCGTCGACGCCGTACCGACGGCGCTTGAACGGCTTCACCATCAAGCCGTTCTCAGACACGTGGCCGGGTGTGCCCTCGATGTGCGTCGTCTCATTCTGATGGCCCCACGATTTGACGAACACGAGATCGCCCTCGACCGCCTCGCCGACCAGCCCGAAGCGCTGCTCGATGCTCGGTCGACCCATCGGCGGCATCATGTCCAGGTGCATCACCAGAGTGCCGTCGACGAGGCCCGCTGCCTGGGCGATCACGTCTACGGCGATCACCATGCGCGCCTTGGGTGGGATCACGAGCAGAGGCAAGGAGCGCTGGGCTCTGCTCGGATCCCAGGGACCCCGCGGCTCGTACCCGTCGACCACCGACGTTTCCCACAGCTTCTTGCTCCCGGAGAGGATGATCGGCAGGAAGATCTCATTCTTCATCGAGATCAATGTCCACTCGAGCTTGACGGGCACGCAGCACTGACTCTCGTCAAGCGAGGGAGAGCCGTTGAGGAGCGGCGCGCGCGCGGCGCGCACACGGTTCCGCTCGAGAGAATCGTCCGAGATCGCCCCGGAGGTCAGCATCTCCGCGTTCGTCACCTCCTTCGCCGAGGTCACCTCCTTCGCGGCGGTGAGCAGCTCGCACGCGCCCAGGCACTCGTCGGGCAGCCCCGAGACCGGCGTCGGCGGCTCGCGCCTCACGCGCTCCTCATATTGGATCGAGTGCACGTGGAGTGAGACCGGATTGGGGTTGCTCATGTTGAGCAGAACCCGCTTGCGCGCCCCCCGCGCGAGCTGCTCTAGGTGGATCACCTCCCCATTAGGGCGCAGCGGCGACAGCGGCACGATGGGCACATTCTGCAGATTCGTGTGCCCCGAATGCACACTGGCTAGGGCCGCGCTGGTCGCCTCCTGCTCGGAGAGGGTGCCCGCCGCCATCTGGGCAGCCAGGGCAGCCATCTCAGCCTGGTTCGTCTGCTGCTTCTGGACCAGGTCCAAGAAATTCGTCTCCGCAGCGAGCGCGCGCCCTTCAAAGACCCTCGGGTACGCGGCATAGTCGTACCCGAGCCGCCCGTGGAACACATGTATAGGTATGCGCATAGGAGTCAAAGTAGCGTTGCTGAACACGTCGATGAAGACTGTGTCGACACGCGTGTCGGTCGACGCCTGCGTGAACGAGGCGACGTGCTCGACTGTCGCGCCGGGTTGGACGATGGCCGGCTCGAAGCGCGTCAGAGTCACCAGAGGGTCGTTGACATAGGCCCGCTGCATGAGGACCGGCACCTTGAAGTGATTTGTGATCGCGACCGACGCGTTGCTCGCGTTGCTGGTCGCGCCCGTCACGGCGCCTGAGCTCGGCGGGTCGGCGAGGAACACGACGCGCCAGGCGAGCGAGCCGTGCAGCACGCGCGCACTCCATGGCACGATTAGGTCGGCCCATCGGGGGTCGGGGTGCTCGAAGCGCACGCGCAGCTTGCCCGAGAAATTGCCCTGAACCTTGCCCGAAAAGGAGACGAGCACAATCTCGCGCTCCTCCATCGGGATAAGCATCGGCGAGGTACCCTCGATCTTGCGAGAGAGCTGCACGTGCATCGAGCTGTGATGGCGGAGCGCACGCACGTCGAGCACCTTGAGCCTGGGCGCGTCGATGTTGGAGAGCAGCGAGATGGGCAGCGTAACCACCGAGTCCGGATTCGTCAAAGTGCCAAAATCGAGCTTTCCGATGCTCGAGGTGCCGCCGGGCATCACAGCGAACACCCCCTCGCGCAGCACCGGCACTTGCACCGGGATGACCAGCGTGTCAAAGTCCGTCTTCACGTGCACGTAGGCTCGGTAGACACCCACTTCGATCGGCCCGCCTTCAGCGCCGCTCGTCAACGCCGTCGCATTCGACAGAGCGGTGGCGTCGGTGGAGTCTATGCGCAAGGCGAGCACCGCCTTCGTCTCTCCCGGCGCGACGGTCCAGAGCTCACGCAGCGTGACGGCGCCGTGCTGGATCTCGGCCGGCGGCAGCATCAGGTGCACGAACGGCTCTGAGCTCAGCACCTCCTTGATCTGCAGCGGTGTGCCGTGCGGATTACGGATGCTTATCAGCGGCTCGTAGGCCGAGCCGTGGAGCACGGCGGGAGGTAGGAGCGGATGGACGCTGTACGGATTGGGGCCGCCGCCGCCGTGCACGGGGTAGAAGAAGCCGCCCGCCGAGGTCTGGATCAGCAGCGTCGTGTTCACGGAACCTTTGGCTCGCGGCAGAAAGACAATGGAGATGTTCATGCGACCTCCCGGCGGCAGCCGCTGGAGCTCGCTGAGCGGCGCGTGGAAGTGCTCGGACTGCGAGCTGACCGAGTGCACTTCCAGGTCCTCCTCCTCGCTCAGGTTGATCAGCTCGGCCGTGCCGATCGACGGGATGCACAGCGGGCACTCGCTGCCAAAGTTCAGCACTGGCGGCACCACGGTGACTGGCAGTGAGGCTGGGATGCCTGGCAGGTAGAGGCCGTCGAGTGAGTCAGATGCGCCGAGGCGCTGCTCCCGGAACGGCGGCTGCGGCGGCGAAGCTCCAGGTGCCTTGGGCATATTGGGAGGCACAGAGTGAGGCGCCAACTTGAGGATCGGTGAGCTGCTGGCTTGCTTGGAGCAAGCGCTGTCGGCCGCACACGTGCCGACGGCATCGGCGACCTCCACTGTCGACCCTACACAGGTGAGCAGCAGCAGGAGCCCGTGGATCGCCGCAGGCGCAAAGGCAAAGCGTCTCACAGGCGCCAGAAGCGAGCGCATGGCTGTCAGGCGCTGCGTGTGCTGTGTTCACTGGACACGTTTTCCTAACCGGCACAAGTTTCCAAAGGGCAGTAATCCGTCGGTCTGGTCTGGGGAAACACAAGCTCACATAGTGCTCACATGTGCAATCATCACATGAATTTGAACCCTCCTTGTGCATTGTCCTCATGCTGACGACGGTCGGCATCTTGCTCGCCCAATGGAGCATTGCTCTCGTCGGGTCGGCATGGCCACATGCAACCACACCGCGAATCAGGTCGGCGAGCGTGAGGAGAGTGCTGCTGTGTGTCCAGGAGCTCACGCCGGAGGCTCAATTCATCGCTGAGGTGCACCGCTCGATCACCAAAGGCTCGTTCGTCAAGCTCACGCTGACCGGCAACGATGGGTCGAACTCCACAGATGGCAAAAGTTTGCTCTCTCGCCTCACGCGCATCGAGGGCCGGCTGGTTAATCTCAAACAGCGCACGAAGCTGCAGCTCACTCATAAGTATGAGCACCGAGACACGTGCACGAACATTGAGCTCGCCGAAGTGCCGTCAACGCTCGCGCCCCTGCTTTCGGCGGGCGCCTTTCGGAACGGACGGCTGATGGCGGCGGACGCCGACTTTTCACTCGAGTCTCGCAAGCGCGGCCGCGTGCTCCATCGGCTCAAGCCCACCGCCTCTGCCAAGCCGTTGCTGCCGCTGTCGCATGACCGAGTGAAGCCGTTGGCTGGGGCCGTCGACGATGGTTTCCTGCAAGCCTTGGGCGTGACCGGCAGCGACGGCAAGCCCAAAGCCGGCAAGGCCGACAAGCTGCGCCAGATCCGCAAGTTCGTTGAGACGCTCTCGGCACTCGTGCGCCGAGGGCTGAGCGACGAGATGAGCGCCACCGAGGGCGTCGAGGATGGCGAGGGTGTGGAAGATGGCGAGGGTGGGGAGGATGGCGAGGTGGGAAGTGGGCTCGGCATTGAGGGTCAATCTGGAAGTGGGCTCGGCAACGAGGGTCAATCTGGAAGTGGGCTCGGCAACGAGGGTCAATCTCGCCGTAGTCCGCTCGGTAGTCCTGCCGACGGCTTTGGCCAACGGCTGCGCATCGTGGATGCGGGCTGCGGGCGCGGCTATCTGACCTTCGCGGCCCACCGCTTCTTCGCCTCCAAGGTGTCAGAGAACGACTGATGGCCCTCTGATTGCCCTCCGATTGCTCTCTGATGGCCCTCTGATGGCCTCCTCTCAGTGCGTCTGAGTGCGTCTGAGTGCGTCGCAGGGCTGGGAGGTCGAGACGGTCGGCGTTGAGATGAGATCGGATCTGGTGGCCGAGATGAACCAGATCGCGGCTGGGCTTGATGGGTTCAGCGGGCTGCGCTTCGAGTGCTCGAGCGTGGCCCAATTCTTGGGAAAGGCAATCAGTGGCACTCAGCAGCACTCAAATTTGAGCGATCAGGCAATAAGTGGCACTCAGCAGCACTCAGACTTGAGCGATCAGGCAATCAGTGGCACTCAGCAGCACTCAGACTTGAGCGTAGCCCCATTTCTGGACCAGCGGCGAGTGAGTGCGCGAGCAAAGGGCTCTGAGCTCGACGTACTGATCGCCTTGCATGCGTGCGACATCGCGACCGACGACGCCCTCTGGTGCGGCATCACGAACGGCGCTCGCATCATCGTGGTCGCGCCCTGTTGCCATAAGGAGGTGCGCCAGCAGCTTGAGCTGGGGCGAAGCTCGCAGGCGTCGTCCCGGGCGTGGGGAGGTGCGCTTGGGGACACCTCCCTGCGCTATGGGATCTATCGCGAGAGGACGGCCGAGATGGTGACTGACTCGCTGCGCGCGCTCCTGCTCGAGATCGCCGGGTACGTGATTGCCACTGATGAGCCATGATTGCCGCTCCTGCTCGAGATCGCCGGGTACGTGATTACCACTGATGAGCCGTGATTGACACTGATGAGCTCTGATTGCGCCCATCATCAGGTACGACGTGTCCGTCTTCGAATTCATCGGCGGCGAGCACACGGCCAAGAACGTGATGCTGACGGCGAGCAAGCGGCAAATCGGGCGAGAGATCTCAGGCGCGGAGATCGAGGATCTCCGCGCACGGCTTCGTCAGCTCTGCGTCGAGTTTGGGGTGGAGAGGCAGGCGCTCGCACGCTGGATGGGGGAAGCTCTCGGTGTCGAAGCGGATGGAGCCGCACCCTCGCAGCAGGAGCCGCGGCGGAAGGAGAAGCCGCAGGCGCAGCAGATGGCGACGCCGGGGCTGCAGCCTCGCATGCAGTCTCGCAAGCAGCCTCGCGGAGAGATCGAGACGACCCGCGCTCCTTTGCGACGCACGGAGCCGCCTGTACTATAAAGTGTTTCTTCACTTTTCGTGATGCGCTTGATACCCGCGCTTTCGGCATGGCTTTCGGACTCCCTCTGCGCCGGCGACCTGGCCGCCTCCTCCTCCCTCCCCCCGAGCCCCGCCTCCTCCCGCGCTCCTCCGACCGGACCTCCCGTCTCCGCGAGGACGGAGGAGCTTCGTGACGCCCGAGCGGTCAATCACCCTCAGGACCAGCTCGCCCAGCACCCTCAGGACCAGCTCGCCCAGCTCGTGTGTGGCCACGCTGCGGACGGCGAGCTGCAGGCAGCACCATTTGGACGGAGAGCTTGGCGAGCCTGGCGGCAACATTGGCTGTGGCGACGGCGACGGTGACCTGGGCGCGGCATACGGCCGTCCTGCCTCGTCGATGGTCGGAACCAATAAGGATTCGGCTAAGGCGCAGAAGCACACGGGCGGGTGCAAGATGCTTGACACCCTGTTGTCGGAGGCGCGGAAGAGCGGCGACAAGACGCCCGTCATGCGCCACTTCCAAGACCTGAGCTACCGCCTTTCGAACTCGACGATCATGCCGTACAATGCGAAGGCCACTCGCCTTTGCAAGCGCTGGTACGGCTCGTACAATTGTCAAACGATTGTCGTGTGGCGTTACAAACTATCCTCGAGGACCGATGGGTCGAGGCGCTTGGTTCCATGCGGGGATTTGGTGAGGATCCTGTCGGCCGGCACTCGGGCTCCGCTGGATTTGCGATCAGCGCTTTTACGACCGTTAACAACCTCCCAAACAGCCGTGGGATCCTGGCT
>PJAB01000455.1:0-26369 GCA_002887195.1 Chrysochromulina parva | reverse complement strand
TGTCTCAGCGAGCGGCACGCCGGGCAGGTACTCTTCCATGTCCTTTGCAGCCATGTAGGTGCGGCTCCAATCGTATGGCGGGGCGATTGCGAGGTGCCGCGTCGGGCAAGGACGGTCGGTGAGCACGCGCGCCGTCGCGATAGCGTCAATCAGCGCGCGTTCCGCGAGGGAGTCCTCCATCTTGCGAGCGAGCTTCTTGCGAGCGAGTTGACAAGTGTGAAGCGCATCCGTATGTGAAGCGCCGGTCCGGTGTCTTGGGTGTCGACTTATAAACATTGGCTGTGAAGCTGAGAACCCGTTTTTTCTCACGAAAAGCCAGGACGTCGCACATCGTGCGAGCGAGGCAGTCCACAGCTTGGCTCGTGCTAGATTTTCGAAAATGAATTTCCCATACAATAGTAGACGCCGCTCCGTCATGCGCTACGTAGGATGTGCGACGACCAGGCTTATTTCCGTGAGAAAAAAACGGGTTCACACGAGTCAAGACCATACCACAGCGATTATTTCCCGGTGTGTAACCGTTTGATCCGTGTGTCCCCGTGTGTCCCGTGCGTATGGTATGTCCCGACTTTCCCCGTGTTAGGTATTTGTGTGTGTCCCGGCTCCGATTGCCCGGGGGCCCCGGTGTTTGTGAATGAACCGTCTTCACAACATTCACAGAAAAACTTGACATGACTTTTGGGCAGGGCATCGAAATATGACGATGTGCATGCAATCGTTGCGTCGTTGGGCCCGCAACGGACAGAATTGCACTTAGGGGTGGTAACACCCTTAACTTTAAAAGGGCAGAGGGGGGGCGAGAGACGGTGATCCACTACATTCGATGCGCTCATCACGGCGCGTTTCGATCAATATGTGACTTTGAGACGAACCGTGATTGACGAAATCCAGTCGGAAGGTTCAGAAGGAATCGAGTCGAGACGAAATCCAGTCGATTCCCTCTTAGACTTCCACACCGACTCCAAATCTCCAATGGTGCTGATTAGCGGTCCTCTCCGCCCCTCTCTCCGTGGCCCTCACCCTTCGCCGCACCTATGTCAGTCAGAAGCCTGTGTAATTGGTACCCATGATAGCGTAGTACCGAGTGTCCGGGCACAGGGACTACTTAGGGACTACAGGTCCTGCCCGGGGTCGCATGCGGTGGGGCCCCGCCACGCGTTTGTCAACGGCTGACGAAACCAAGGTTTCGTCAACGGCCAGACGGGGCGCGCGGCCGGGCAGGTTACGCCACGCGCCTAACGGCAGCGGATAACCGCCCGCCGCCACCAGGAGGTGTTTCATGCTAATCAAGATAAAGATAAACGAACAACAACCCTGACATCATAACAGTATACCACCAACAGGCGCACCACACAACACAAAATGTTCAAAGAGACGAGAGGAGACGAGCACGCGAGAGCACGGCCTGATACGTCTCAACCCTCTCCTTCCTTTCACCGTACGTTAGCGCCGTGAGCCTTAGAGCCAGCACGGAGCTACTCCCAAACCCACAGTCATTTGGTCATTTACTCGGAGTCTCGGACCGAACTCATCGACGAGATTGACGTCGACCGCGTTCCGGCTAAAACAGGACCACACAGTACAGCGGCGCTCATGCGGGCGCGTCCCCGGGGGGGCGTGTGCGTGAATTAAAACAGGACCACACAGTACGGCGGGCGGTGCACATGCAGAGCTGCGGAATTTGTTGCCGACGTCGACGTGAACCCGACTGGATTCCTGACTGACTGGCGACTTCTTGTTCTTCCTGGTGCCCCGGCCATGTCGAAGCGGGCGCTTGCCCGAGGCCCCTCGGTAGAAGACGATGACTCCTCGGACGACGAGCCCGTGGCCAAGAAGAAGAAGCAGAACAAGCAGCTTGTCGCGCCACCTGAAAAGATAGGCTCCATGCGGCCCGCGGCGTGGACGCAGCAGAGACTCACGGCCACTCCCATCCGCAAGAACGTGTGGGAGGGCGAGCTTCCTGAACCGGCCGTGGATGAGGAGGCCGTCGAGTTGCACCGTGAGCGGCTTGGGCTGCGCGTGCCTGCAGTTGGGCGTTTACCGTGCAAATTCTGGTTGCAGGGCCGCTGTCACAGGGGCCAGGCGTGCTCATTTGCGCATGTGAGTGCGGGCGAGGCGGCGGCGAGTAACGCGGCAACGTGTCCACCGCCCATCGAGAGCCTCTCGGACCGCGGCCTGCCGCGCACTCTGGGGCGTTCGATGCTCCACCTCGGCTACCGCGAGCCGAGTCCGATCCAAGCGCAGGCGTGGCCGGCGGCTCTCAAGGGGCATGACCTACTGTGCCGCGCCCCAACCGGCAGCGGCAAGACGCTCGCGTACCTGCTGCCCGCGTGTGCGCACGCGCTGGCAGCGGGCACGCCGCGGGGGGGCACGGGGCCGGCCGCCCTCGTGCTCGTGCCCACGCGCGAGCTGTGCATGCAAGTGCTCGGCTTATGTCGCAAGCTCCAACGGCCAAGCGGCGTCCGCGCCGAGGCGTTGTACGGAGGCGAGCCGCGCGAGGAGCAGGCCGAGGCGATGGAGGGCGCGTTCCACGTGCTGGTGGCCACAGCCGGCCGATGCACGGACATGCTGAGCAGCGGACACGTGTCGCTCGCCCGGGTGGGCTGCCTAGTCCTCGATGAGGCCGACCAACTGCTCACGCTCGGCTTCTCTGTCCAGGTGAGCCAGGTGCTCAGCCAGATCCGACCGGACCGCCAGATGCTGCTCTTCTCGGCCACGCTCTCCGAGCGACTCGAGACCGTCGTGGGCAAATGGTTCACAAAGCCGCCGCTGCGCATCTATGCCGACGAGGCTGTGAATATGAATGTGAATGGCTCGACCGCCCCCACTGAGCCGGAGAGCCTGCTGCCCTCGGTGGCGGCCGACGAGGCGAGCGGCGAGGCGAGCGGCGAGGCAAGCGGCGAGGCGAGCGGCGGCGCGTCGCTGGACACCGAGGCCGCGGCGATGCTGAGCAATGTGCCTTCGAGCGTCGAACAGCGCTTCGTCTTATGCGGGCAGGTGTGAACATCACGCCAAGACGGATGGACTCCTGATTGCCTCTGATGACTGCTGAGTGTGTCCGAATGCCACGGATTGCAGGGCAGCCGCTCGAACGAGCTGTGTGGGTTACTCGCCGAGCTCGGCCATACCGTGAGCGCCGAGGGCTCGGGGTTCGAGGAGCTCGGTGCGGGCCCGTTTGCGAGCCAGCGAAGCGCCGTCATGGGCACCATCGATGGCGTCGGCCAACGCGGGGGGCTCAAGGGCCACCTCCTCAAGGGCCACTACACCTCCTCCGCCACGGCGGCCGCGGTGGGCGCCGCCCTGGGCGGTCCTCGGCGTAACGCGCCGCGCGTGATGGTCTTCGTCAATGAGATCGCGATGCTCCGGAAGCTTGCCATACGGCTTCGGAAGCGCGCTGTGAAGTGTGAAGTGCTCCACGGAGAGCTCTCTCAACGGGAGCGTGAGGAGGCACTCCAGCAGTTCAAGGCCGGTGCAAGGCCCGTGTTGCTCACGTCCGACCTTGCCGCGCGGGGTCTCGACATTGCACGCCTGCCGGCCATTGTCAACTATGACGTGCCCCCCTCGACCGCCTCGTACTTGCATCGGGCAGGCCGCACTGGGCGCAAGGGCGCACCCGGGCTGGTAGTGACCTTCGTGCGGCGTGACGTGCCCAGCCGCCACTTTGCGACGCAATCGCGCGCCCTCTTCAAGCGGGCGGGCTTGCCAATCCCCGAGGCGCTCCGCTCGCTACTACGAAAGCCGGTCGATGCGGCGCAGCGCACCCCGCGAAAGCCGGTCGATGGCGATGCAGGGCTGGCGGGGGCGAGCCTACTCGACTTTGCCGCCATGGCCGCGGTACCACGGGAGCCATGCGAGATCGGGGCGTAATACAGAGAGACCAGACCGTGCGCAGTATGCGCGGCTTCGGCATGCGCAGCTCTGAACTGTGGCTGCGCCCGTATGCGTTGGGAGGTGGCGGTCATGGTGTTGTTGGGGTGGGTAAGGCAAACACCGCACGTGCACGGCACGTCGAAAGGTGACATGATCTCAGATCTGGAGATCTGCCGCACCGCGGCGTCGCGGGCCGACCCGCGACCGACCGCGCCGCGACCACACCGACCGGCCGCAACTCACCGACACGCGCGCGCGCCGGGCTCGGGGTCTGAAGATGCACTGTCACTGCGACGGCGATCGAGACCGTTTTGAAAACGTTGAAGGTCGGAACCGCGTTAAGACTTGAAATTTCTTCAAAGCCGCGTCGCCAGTCGCGCTCCACGCCGCCAGATGCCTTGAGTTCCGCAGAGACGACGTACAGCTCGGGACCGTGGACCTCTCCAGATGCGAACAAAAATTAGGCAGGCAGCTTCAAGCCGCGCATCTGTTGAGCCTTGGCGCGGTCGGCTTCCGCACTCGCCTGGTCTCGAAGCTGCTCGTGAACATCTGCACGGAGCTCGAGCAGGTGCGAGAGAAGCGTGGCCCCCTGATGGCGAAGGGACCCGGCTTCATTGAGTGCACTCGTTAGTAATCCGAGTGCCTCCTTCGGATTGTTCGCGCGAAGTGCCCGCATCGCGTACATCCGCTTCACCCACGCCTTGGTGGCTGACTCTGGGACCGTGATCCCCTCCTCTTGCAGCAGTGCCACGCAAGTTGCAGGCTTGTGGACGTCATTAAAGACCTCTCCGCCTTCGGAGACGACATTTGGCCCCTTGCCACAATTGCCCAAGCAGCCACACGAATCGACCTTCGTGGCACTAAAAGCTTGCTGAAGCATGACCGTGTCTAGCATCGCATCGTTATTGATGAGCGCCTCATTGGCACACGCTGTTAGCACACGAAAGGTTTCGAGCGAATCTCGAGAGCCCGCCTTTTTGCACGCTGTGCTCGTGCAGACTCGCAGTGCGTCGAGGCCAGTCACGAGCAATATCACCAGAATCACTCGAAAAGGTTGCGTCGAGGCCCGTTCCGAGCCGACGGGCGGGCGCACCCCGACGGTCGTCATCAACTCTCGATGAAAATGTAATTCGGTATGTGCTCGCCTTTTGAGAGCGATAGTCTTCGTGCGTCTGAGAAATACTTGTGTGTGTGTACCCCACCCACAAATGCAAAACTACTGCCCCGGCACCTTGCGCTTCCCGCCACGGCCCTTGCCGCTCTTGCCGTCGACGTCCATCGCGTCGGCATCGGGACCAGTGGCCGGGCCTGCAGCGCCATCGCGGAGCCTGACTTCCGGCTCGGGCTGGGTGGGCAGGAAGAGGAGCTCCTCGTCGTCGTCGTCCGCGTCGGGCACATGGTTGAGCTCTGTCGGGTCGATCGTCACGATGTCGATCTTCTCATCCTCGTCGTCCTCCCGATGCTTCGTCTCCTCTTGCGCCACTATGTCGAACTCGTCCTCCCGCTCTGATGAGGGAAGCCATCAGAGGCCATCAGAGGCCATCGGAGGCCATCAGAGGCCATCGGAGGCCATCAGAGGCCATCGGAGGCCATCGGAGGCCATCGGAGGCCATCAGCGGCCCTCACCCGCGTATTCCTCGTTCTCCTCGAGCTCCTTAAAGTCGGGTGCGAAGGCGGACCAATTCTCCGAATAGCGCTTCGTCCAGATGTAGACTGCGCCCGAGCGCGCGCAGCACGCTAGGATCGGGCGCGTCGGATGGCTCGCAAAGTACAGAGCGCCGTCCTTCACCTTGTCACCCTGCCCGAGGATATTCACGAGGTGACCTTGCATGTCCCAGATGTAGACGAGATGGTCGGCCGCCACGTACGCCGTACCGATGATGTGTTCCGACTCGGAGGAGAAGGCTGCGTGTGACCACTGCACACGGTGGAGAAGGCCCTCCCCGTCAGTGGTGATCAGCGGCCATCATTGTGCACTCAGGCGCACTCAGGTGCACTCAGATCAGGTGCACTCAGATCAGGTGCACCTAGGCGCACTTACCTGCACGCGGTTGACCACGTCCTGCAGCTCTCGCGGCGCCGCCTTCTCGCCGGCCAGCATGCGCTCGAGCGAGCACGCGCGGATGATGCGGTCGGACGAGTTCGCCACGAACGACTTGCCGTTGCGAGAGAGCACCAGGGACTTGATCGCGGCGCCTCCTGGCAGTTGTACCGACGCGACGACCTCCCGGGAGTCGACCCTGATCAAATGGACTGCGCCGCGCGAGGTGCCCACGAGCGCGTGTGAGCCCTCGCGGTCGAAGCACGCGGCGGCCACGGCGTCCCGCCGCGCCTTGGGCGCCTCCGCGCCTGCGGACGTCTCCCCGCTCGCTGCTGCAGCCTCTTGACCCGCTGGTGCCTCCGCCACGTCCGTCTGCGGCAGCAGCGCGACACGCTGCTCGGCCCCCGGCAGCAGCGATACCAGGAACGCCTGGCTTGCCGCGCCCGTGCCGACGCATGCGAGGCAGACCGCGCGCCGACGCGGGTGCAGTGCCGCCTGTAGCACCTCGCCGCCCATGTCGACCGTCTGAAGTGCGGTGCTGTTGAGCACGTCCCAGACGATCAGCTTGCCGTCGGCCGAGCCCGAGAGTAGCTTGCGGCTGCTGCGCGTCCAGTGCACGCCGGTGACCCGGCCCGCGTGCCCGAGCAGCGTGCGGGCGACGCCGTGCGTGTCAAAGTCCCACACGACCACCGTACCCTTGAGGCAGCCGCCGGCGAGCAGATTGCCGCGCCCGTTGAAGGTGCACACAACGACCTCGTCCGGCGACACCTGCAGCCGGTCCTCGATCATCTCGGGAAGCTCGAAGAGCTCCGAGTCCAACAGGGCGAGGTTCATCGCGCGCTCCGCTGCGAGAAAGTCCGGTACGTGCACACCGCGCGGTCCGGAATATGCTGTGAAATGAGGCTTAGTTTGTTCCCCTCCCTAAACTGTGGAAACAACGTGAACTTATCCATCATGGGCCCATGTTTATTGATCGAACTCGTGGCCGCGCAGAACATCAGCCCTCCAACTCTTACTCCTCGTCGTCCCTGGGCAGCACGTACCCTTCGACAAAGATGGCCCGCATGGCGGTAGCAAGCGCGACATCCTCCTCGTTGGCGAGGGGACGACCGCCGCCTTCGCTCCGCACATTTGCTACCGGACCGCTCGCAGTGGCAGCACCGGCGCCTTGCCTGCCCTCTCGAGCACTTGCAGCAATGATGCCAATGCCACCGCCGCCTGGCATGCTCTCGAGCGCAAGGAGCTGCTCTCGCCGACGGTTCGCGAGCGCTGTCGGCATCGAGCTCGCAGCAGCCGACCCTGTGGAATACCAGTGCTCGCTCAGAGCGATCGTGGCTGTACGCTTGTCGCCGACCTCGAGCGCGGCCGTCGCGATCGCCTCCCATGCCTCGGGCAGCGCGCACAGTCCGAGCGCGCACACAGCGTCGCGCAGCGCTTCGGTCGATTGGCCAAGCCGCAGCCTTGCCCTGCTCCGTTCGACGAGCACCCGAGCGCCCCAACGCTCGCGCTCGCTCCCGGGTGCGCGCGCACGCATCGGGTCTGGGATGCGTTCACCTTCCCAGCGCCAGACCTTATCGCCAGAGCGAGCTTCGCCCTCAAAGCTCAGCCCATCCGCCGCCATCTCTAGCTGGACGGTGCCCATCACGGCGCTCCTCGAAACCCTAGTGACGCTGCCGCTGCTGCCGCTGCTGCCGCTGCTGCCGCTGCTGCCGCTAGTGGCGCCGCCGCCGCCGCCGCCGCCGCCGCTGCCGCTGTCTGCACTTTCCTCGCGCCACGTTCCCCTAAACAGCCTACCCGTGGCCTCTCCCTGCACGGCGCCGAGCTGCCTGACGCCTTCCGGCCACTCGAGCACCGTCTTGCCGTAGCCAGCTCGCACCTCGACGCCAGCACGTCCGGCGCCGTCTTGAGCTCGCACCTCGACGCCAGCACGTCCGGCGCCGGCGCCAGCGTCGTCCGCCTCCGCCATGCGAGCCGCAAAGGCCATCTCCGTCTTGTAGAAGCTTTCGCGCCATCGGCTGCCGTTCCAGTCGATGCGCGACGCCGCATTCGCGGCGGCCGCGCGAGCAAACGTGGCGGCGGGCGGCGTGTCCAAAAACTTGTCCAAAGCATCAGGCGACGTCTCGAGCACATAGCTCGCGGCCTCGTCGAGCATCGGCAACGCCTCGTTCGCGCGGCTCTCCTTGGAGACGCCTTGAATGGAAGCGAAGACGTCGTCGAGCAGCACGAGCGCCGCTTCGTACTTGCGGTACGCGGTCACGAGCGCCGGGTCACACAACCATTCCAGTTCGTCCTCCAGCATCTTAGCGCAGTCGTCGATAGAGTTGAGACGGAAAAGGTCCCGTGACCGGATAGTTGGCACGCCTGCAGCTTCCGCCGCAGTGCTACAGCCTTCGAGTTTCGCATTCACGCCGCGGCTGCAGCGGATGAAGCACGTGCCCGGGCGAAGCTCCAGCCACGGCGGCCCAATGACACGCATGCACTCTATGGCCCGCCGTGCGTAACCGTAGCCAGGAGTGTAGGTAGGGTTCCGCCTCCCGCAAATGTTCGAGTTGACGCACACCGTCAGCCGACCGACCGTGCACGCGGATTCAGTCGCAGCGAGGAGGGTCAGGAGAATCACATGAACCTTGATCATCGTGCGGAATTCTGCTGTTTGTGAAATGTGAAATGTGAAATGTGAAATGTGAAATGTGCGGTCGTCAGGCGAAGCGCCTCGATGTGACCCACAACCGCACGATTTGGCGAGCTGCATGGAGAGACAAGGATCGCTGGTGGACGAGCAGAGTTGTGAAGCGTGTGAGCAGGAAACCAGCACAGCCCATTCAACCTAATTGTGCTGGGCTGAGGCGCTGAGCGTACTGGGGGTGGTAAGCTACCCGTAGGTGTTGTTCGCCGCGCCACCTCTCGTCTCCTACTGGTACTGTACTGCCTAGCGTAGCTCTCTACCAACTGCCATGGAGCAACCTCTGACATGGAGAGAGGTTGACCTCAAACAAGCCCGAGGGCGCGGCGCTTGTCACCATAGACGGCCGTTGGAGAATCGAAGAGCCGCCGGTGGGCACGATGGGGCTAGCCATGGTGGGTACGATGCGCGGCATCGGCCGGGCCTGAGTCGCAGGCCGAGGCCAATATTCGTCAACCGCCCCTTTGAGCTGTGAGGGGCGCAGACGCGCAACTGGCGAACCAGCATCGCTCAGGAGCCGGCTGAGGGCAAGTCGCTCATTCACACGCCTGTTGGCACTTGGAGTGGCCAGTCCGGTGCGTCGCCGCCACAAGACGTCGAGGCTGTCCGGTGCAGGGACGGTCGATGCGCGAGGTGGCGCAGCTTGAGAGCCGCTTCGGGCCCGGCCAAGGGGGAGCGGAGCGAGATTCGCCATCTTGAGGGCGGGAGATCGAGGCTCCAGGACCGGAGGCAAGTGCGGCGGGCGCTGCGCCGTGTAGAGCGCCCGCTCCTTTGTCTGCTGCCCATAGCCCGGGAAGGCGTTGGTAGGGCAGGACAAGGAGCTTCGGAATGCAAGCTGTCCCTCCTCCTGAACAGATGGAACCCAGGTTTGGTCCCAAGTCGCCGTTGGGAGCGCCGTTTCGGTCACAAACTCGGGCGCCATCTCGGGCGCCATCTCAGTGCTGCTGCTGGGTGGCGTGCCCACGGCCCACCAGGCTGACAGCCGGCGCCGTGGCTGACGCATCGACCACGCAAGGAGAATGCCCCCGGCCGTGAGCTTCACAGGCCGGAAGTACCGCTCGTGGCCGGGTAGCCCGATCGTCACAAAGCTGTCTGGATGCACCTCCGAGATGCCCAAGAGGTCCATCTCCTCGGGTGTGAACGCGGTGCGGTCGTGGAGCAGAGCATCGGCGAGCTCTGCATTCACAATCTCCCTCGAGCTCGCTGACAACGGGCGCGAGGGACTCGCCTCCCAGATGGAGCCCAGAGGGATGTCGATGCCCATGCTGCTAGCTGCGCCCCAGCCGCCCTCGTCGGTTTCGTGAGAAGGACCACTTCCGAGTATAGTAGAGACCGTCTCGTCACCGGGGCAGCGAGCGTTCAGGCTACTCCGCGTGTGGCCGAGGGCGGGCAAGAGGGTTGGCTCCTCCTGAGGTGACTCCGAGAGCGTCACAGAGGGGTGGCGGCTCGGCGTGAGCGCAGGTGGTCCACTGCCCCATCCACCACCGGCGCGACTCGAGGAGCCAGAGCCCATACTCGAGAACACCGGCGCGTAGTCGAGTGAGCTCGGAGCCGAGATCTCCTCTCGTCCGTACGGCTCATCCCGCGTCGTCGCGCCGAAGGCGACGCGGTAGCCTCCCTTGAGGAGGATGGGTGACGCAGGAGCTTCCTTCTCCGGCCGTGCCCGAGACGGCGACGGCTGCAGCGGAGGCAATGGCGCAGGCGGAGGACGATAGCGCTTTATGCTTTTTCCCGGCGGGGGCGCTGGATGTGGCGGTAGCGGCGGAGGCGGCGGCGGCGGCGGCGGCGGCGGCGGCGGCGGCGGCGGTGGCTCGATGTAGAGAGGCTTGTGATGACCGATCGTACCGTCGGGATTGATGACGCGCTCGAGCAGCTCGCGAAGGATCTTAGCATACTCACGACGCTCGGTCGTCTTCGCATAAACGTCGACGAGCTCGAAGAGCGAATCAAAGAAGATGACGCGCGTCATCACGCTCCCACCGCCCGTGTCATCAACCCATGAGCTGTTGGCCTCGAGCTCGGCATCCTTCGGGTCGTCGCCCACGAGGTCGAGGTAGATCTGCTCGTAGATGCACACGTAGTCGGCCTGCGTCAGTTCGATGGCATCGGGTCGACGCACTCGAGCAGTCGCCACGGCCGCCGTCCACCACGGCTGCAGCGCGTTCAAGACGAGCGCATCCCGCCGTAGCTTCTGCCGCACGTGGAAGACCTCACTCGTCGAAAGGTCCGCGTCCCCTTGCTGGAGGTAGTTGGTCGATGCGGCCTTTCTCGCATCGTCGACCTCGGTGACTGCGAGGGCTCCAAGGCCCCCTGCGACTGCGCACCGAACAAACCCCTCAAAGTCAAGATGCCCGTCGCTGCCGCCAGCCTCGGCCATCATGGCTGCAATCTTCGCGTCGGTCATATCGAGGAGTTTGGCCTTCTTCATCATCTTTTTCAGCTCGCGCTTTGATATGGATCCGCTCTTGTCCTTGTCGTAAGCGTCGAAGATTGGCCGGAGCCTCTCCCGCAACGCTTGCTCGGCCTCCCGCTGCAGCTCGGCGTGCTTGACCTTGGCTCGCGCCCTGTCCATCCAAGGCGCGGTCCACCGTAGCAGCTTCGCGCCGAGCACGAGCTCTGCCATGGCTCCGCGGCGCGCACCGCGCTTCAAAGTCACTTCAAACTAATCTGAAACCGATGTAACATGTTTTGCATGTATTTTCCTCGTGCCTCCCCAAATATGTTCACACAACTCTGAATGTGCACACCATTCACGCCACTCCAGTCCCTCGATGCTTTCTCGACGCTCGCCCGGCAGCCATGCTGCCTGCGGTCTATTACATGTACGCAGTCGGCCCAACATGATACTCGTTTACAACATGGACCCAATCGAGTTACGTATACATTCTCGAAACGGAGGGTACAGAAGAAGGCACCAAATGCAAGACAACGCGTCTCGACGTTCGAACTGCTTTGACTTTGTTGCTGGCGGCTGCCCGGCCCAAAACGGCCTGCTCACGCGCCGCAAAACCTCTCAAAGCCCATCCACACCGCCGCCGACCTCCTTCTTGCCCAGTACTTGCCCAGCACCGCCGTCATGTTTGGGGCACCTTGGCCTTTGAGCCAGCCCCCTTGATGAAGGCTTGCCCATTCTTGACGGCATTGCCAGCCTGCTGCAGCGGCGTGGGCGGCGCTGATTGGCTCAGAATCTTCTTGAGCTCGGTAAAGTCAAGGCTGCCGCCGCCGTCCCTATCCCACTCACTAAAGAGGGTGTCAATTTCGGCGCTCGGCACTTCAAGACCGAGAGCGCCCATTGCCTCGTGGAATTCCGCACGACTCACCTGCCAAATATAGGAACACATTGCCAAATAAGGGCTGTGCTCATAGGCAATCAGTGGTAAATCAGTGGAGCTCGTCGCGGCTGCACCTGGCCATCCCCGTCCGTGTCCCAATCACATTCACATTCACATTCACATTCACATTCACATGCACCTGGCCATCCCCGTCCGTGTCCCAATCACGGAACAAATCGAGCACCTTGCCCGCGTTCTTGCGCAGCGCGGTCGCGAGCTGCACCGAGACGGGTGGGGCGAAAGGACCTTCCTCGAAATCGAAGCCCCCGGGCAGCGACCGCGAGCCCCTGCCGCGTTCCTTGGGTGGGCGCGCGTGGCGTGGGGATTTGTCTTTCTGCGCCGCCTTGAGCTCTTCCTTGAGCTCTTCCTTGAGCGCCTTGATCGTCGCCACGTGCGCTGCCTCCGCCTTCTCAGCACATGCGGCGTTCCACTGTGCCTTCGCGAGCACCGCAGCAAGCTCCTTCTCGGCCGCCAGGCGCCCCTTCTCCTCGGCAGTTGCCTTGGCCTCTGCGCCCTGCCGCCCCTCCTTCTCAGCGGCGAGCCGTGAACTCGTCGCACTCAACTCCTTGCGGATCCGATTCGATTCGCTCTCTAGGCCACGCTGCGCGGCCTCGGCCTCCTCCCTCATCTTCTCGAGCGTCGCCTGCGCCTCCCGCTGCTTGGCCGCGGCGGCCAGCTTGAGCGCCTGCAGCTCCACCTTAGCCGCCTTGAGCTCGGCCGCGTGTTTCGTCAACTCCCTCTCGAGCCTCTCCTTTTGAAGCCGCTCGGCGTGGAGCGCGTCCGCCCCGAGCCTCTCGGACTGCCCCTCGAGCTTGCGCCGCTGCTCGGCAAGGAGGCGCTCCAAGAGCTTTTGGCTCTCGACACGCCTCCTCTCCGCATCTGCCTCCGACTCGACGCGAAGGCGCTCCGCCTCCACCGCCGCCGCCGCGGCCTCGGCATGCTTGGCCTTCTCGGCCTCATAGGCGCGCCTGAGAGGACGCTCCTCGAGGGTGGACACGTATGAGGGCCAGAGGCCAATCAGAGGCCAATCAGTGGCCAATCAGTGATCAATCAGTGGCCAATCAGTGGCCAATCAGTGGCCAATCAGAGGCCAATCAGTGGCCAATCAGTGATCAATCAGTGGCCAATCAGTGGCCAATCAGTGGTCAATCAATCAGTGGCCAATCAGTGGTCAATCAATCAGTGGCCAATCAGTGATCAATCAGTGGCCAATCAGTGATCAATCAGTGATCAATCAGTGGCAATCAGTGGCAATCAGAGGCTATCACCTGAGCTCCTCGAGGGTCGACTTGACATTCGCGCCGTCGCCCATCGCGCCGCCCAGCTCGGCGAGCTTGTCGCGCAGCGCCCGGATCTCGTCCTCGTGCGCGAGATTGACGAGGCCCGCCTGATGAGCCTCGTGCCGAGCTCGCCGGAGCTGCGCCTCAAGAGATGCACCCTCGCGCTCCAGCCTCGCGAGCTCAGCAAGGCGCTTCGCCTCGAGCATGCTGCTCGACCAAAAAGACCAGGCACTTGCCTTTTCGGGCGAGCGGAGCTTGTTTCCCACCGCTCGCAGATGAGCGAGCGCGTAGCTGCGAGCCACCCAGAGGTCGACCCACGCTGACCAGCCGTCGGCGAGCGCCGCGTTAAGCAGCTTGCGCACGGACTGACGACGAAGCAGCACAGCTCGATGCGGCGCTCCATCAGAGGCCATCAGAAATCATCAGGCGGGGGGGTATCAATCGTCCTCAATCTTCATCACTCGTCCTCAGCCTGCAGCACGCACGCACGCACGCACGCATGCACGCACGCACGCACGCACGCACCCTTTGGCGGATGCGCTCGATACGCTCTTCCTTTTGCTGCTCCGTCTGCATGGCCTTCACCTGCTCCGCTGAGCCGGTGAGCACCGTCAGCTGGCGCTCGAGATGCTTCTTGTGCTCGAGCCGGAGCTCGGCGATCTCGCGCTCGTGATCGAGCTTGAGCTTCTCTATCTCCACCTGATGAGGGAAGCCATCCGGGGAGATAGGGGAGATCCATGAGTGGTATGCTCGTCGTTCAGCAGTTGGACCCCTCATGGAATATTCCTCTTCAGCAGTCCGACCTCCGTGGGATCTGTCGTCATCGGTGGCGCAATCAGAGTCGTCATCAGTGGCAATCAGTGGTCCTCGCCTTGAGAGCCGATTGGCCCGACGCGAGCGCGTCTTCCCGCCTCTTGAGCGCCTTGAGCTCCATCCGAGCTCGGCTCTCAATCACATCCGCACTCCAGAACGAGAACATGCCCGCTACCTCAGGCGCCTTGAGACGATTGCCGCACTCACGCAGCCGCTCGTACGCGAACGCGCGTGCCGACCAGAAGTCATGCCACGCGGACCATCCAGCGCTGAGGCCGCGGCTTAAGATGCGTCGGGCCACCTGCCAGCAGAGTCGACCAGCAGAGCAGCTCGATGCGCGCCCTCAGAACCAATCAGGGCCAATCCAAACGCAACAAGACGCACTCGAAGGTGCTCATCAAAGGCCATCAGCACGTCCCACTCACCTGTCGGTGGAGCAGCTCGATCCTCGCCGCCCTCTCTTGCCCCGCCCGCATTGCCATCACCTCGTCCGCTGTGCCAGTCAGTTCGACCAGCTGTCGCTTCAGCGCCGTCTCCTTATCGAGCTCGGCCGCCTGCAGCCGCCGCTCGTACTCGGCGCACTTGCGCTGCATCTGCTCAGAGAGGGTGAGGGCCTTGCCTTCAAGCCCGAGGGATCTCCGTCGCTCCTCCCGTAGCCGCTGACGCTGCTGCAGCGCGGCTACGACCGCAAACCACACGTCGAAGGCGTCGCTGATGCCTGGTGAACGGAACGAGCGTGCTGCGAGCCGTAGCTTGCGCTTCGCGTCCGTGCGAGCCGCCCAAAGCTCGACCCACGCTGACCAGCCGTTGGCGAGCGCCGCGTTGAGCAGCCTGCGCACGGACTGCCGACGGAGCAGCTCGATCCGCTCTTCCTTCTCCGCGGCCGCGCGCATCGCAAGCACCTCCTCCGTCGAGCCTGTGAACTCCACAGCCTGTCGCTTGAGCGCCGCCTGCTTGTCTAGTTCGGCCTGCTTCAGCAGACGCTCGAGATGGTGCACCTGCAGTCCGAGTCAATCACGCGTCAAGAGTCGCAATCAAATTCGTCATGAGGCAATCAGTAGCAATCAAATTCGTCATGAGGCAATCAGTGGCAATCAAATTCGTCATCAGGGACCATCCGAGGCCATCAGTGGCAATCATCCGCGCCACCGAACCTGCTTCTGAAGCCGCTCGGATTTCGTCAGAGCATCCCCCTTGAGCCCCGACTCCTTCGCCATCTGAGCTCGCAAGGCCTTCTGCTCCCTGGTCGCGCGCGCCGTGGCGGCTCCCTCAGCCCAGAAGCTCCACGCGCTCGAGAGGGCGGACGCCTTGAGTTGCCGAGCAGTCTGCCTGAGCTGATGCATGGCATGCCGTCGCGCCTGGGCGCACTGCTGGATGGCGATGAAGCCTCGGGTGAGCCCCACGTTCATGAAGCGCCTGCCGCTCTGCCGGCGCATCAGCTCGATACGGCGCTCCCTCTCCATCTTCGCCTGCGGTCATCAGAGGTCATCAGAGGTCATCAGCGGTCTCGTCAGAAAGGATCAGAGGCCATCAGAGGCCCTCAGAGGTGATCATCAGAGGTGATCATCAGAGGTATCATCAGCGCCCATAATCTCACCTGAGCCTCGAGCATGGCCTCCATCTGCGATTGGCCGCCGTCCAGTACGAGCAGCTTCGCATGGAGGGCCATCCTCTCGGCCTCCGAGGCGGCGAGCCGCCTCTCGTAATCCGCCTTCATCCGATCGAGTTGCGAGAGTAGGTCCATGCGAGCCTGGGCTGCTTGCACCTCGCGCTCGTGTGCTGCCTTCGCCTCGCGCGCCGCCTTGAGGTGAAGGACGTCTAGGCGCCAGAAGTCGAAGAATTGGGTCACCTCCGGTGCACGAAGCCGGTTGCCGCACGCGCGCAGCTTCGCGAGCGCGGAGGACTTAGCACGCCATGTGTCCACCCAGACGGACCAGCCGCGCGTGATGCCTGCGTTCATCATGCGCCGCACCATCTGCGCGGGTGCAGGGGTAAGAGGCGCTCCATCAATGATAATCAGACGCACTCGTAGCCCATCAGACGCACTCAGAGCCTATCAGGCGCACCTGCTTGTGCATGAGCTCAATGCGCTCCCTTTTGGCCTTCGCCTCGGCCTCCTCCTTGGCCAGTGCCTCCATCGCAAGCCCGCCATCGAGCTGCGCACACTGCTGGGCGAGAGCCTTCCTCTCGTCGGTCACCACCGCGAGAGCACCGAGCGCCTTCGTGAGCGCCTCCTCGAGTCGCTGGATCTTTCGGCCCTCCTCGGTGAGTAGCTCGGCCTTCATCTGGGCCTCCGCGCGCAGATGTGCCGCGACCGTTGCATGCAACCGCTTGAGCCAGTGCGCGAATGCATGCTGGAGCTCGGGGGACTTGAGACGATTCGCCACCTCGCGTAGCCGTCCCATCGCGTACCTGATGAGGAGAGCACTCAGAGGCTCTCAGAGGCGTTCAGAGGCACTCACAGGCCTTCAGAGGAACTTGGTGGCACTCGGCGGCTCTGCACTCAGTGGCACTCAGTGGCCATCAGCTGCTCGATGGCGTACGTCTTAGCCACCCAAAACTCACACCATCCTGAGAAGGCACTCGACAGCCCCACATGCATCAGACGGCGTGCACTCTGCTTGTGCATGAGCTCGAGCCGCTCGAGCCGCTGCTTTTCAAACTCCGCCTGAGGCGCGGCCAAGACGGCAATATCAGCCATCGTCAGTGTGGCAAAACAGCGGCACTCGGAAATACTCAGAGGTGTTCAGAGGCACTCCGAGGCACTGGTACCTGCAGCGCCGCCTCGCGCCGCGCTGCATACTGGCACGTGCAGCCAGCCTGCCACTGATCAAACTTGGCGCGCTGCTGTTCAAGCAGCTTCTCGAGCAGCGTCTTGTGCGAGGCCACCTGCCAAACAAGGGGTGATCAGACGCCATCAGACGCCATCAGACGCCATCAGACGCCATCAGACGCCATCAGACGCACGTGGGCCGCAATCAGCTCCGTGTGAAAGGCTATCTGATTCTCCGCCTCCGCTTCCGCCTCGACGCAATCAGACGCAATACAGACGCAATCAGACGCAATACAGACGCAATCAGACGCAATCAGACGCAATCAGACGCAATCAGACGCAAGCAGCGACCTGCTTCGCCGCCTCCGCCTCCGCCTCGAGGCGTCGCTCATCGGCGAGGGCGGCCTGCTCCAGACAGCGCTTGTTCTCGGCGATCAGCTGCTCTGGCGAGGTACTCTTGCCGAGGAGCGTCGCGTATTCGTGCTCCTTGGCCGTGAGCGTCGCGGTGAGCTCCCGCACGCGCTCGCTGAGGCCTTTGGTATCGTCCTCGTGCGCCACCTGCAGAAGCTCGAGCTTGTTCCGAAAGTATTTCTCCTGCCGCGCCTTATGCGTGTCGAGCTCGCTCAGCACGTGTGCCTGCTCTCGCAGCTGAGACTCGGCCTCGTCTAGGCTGCTGCTGAGCTCCTTCACTCGGTCGTGCAGCAGCTTACGCTCGTGCTCGGTCTGCGCCGCCTCCCTTTTCCAGTGCTCGAGCTGCGCCTGCACCGAGCGCTTCTCGAGCACCTTGTCGCCCATCAGCTTCTTGATCGCCTCGTTCTCGAGCACGCGCCTGCCACGTGCAAGCAACACAAGGGGGACTTCCGTTCGTGAGAGGCTGCTGCAGCGGGGAGGACAGCGGGGAGCACAGCCCGAGATCTACCCGAGATCATGGCAGGCAGTAGCAGGCAGGTCGAGCCAAGAAGGTGGCGGCGGCGGCGGGCGGCGACGACAGCAGCGGCAGCGGCAAGCAGCGGCGAGCAGCGTCCAGGTGGCGCGGCGCGGCATGTGGCAAGTCCGGCCCCGGCGGTCTTGATCCAATCGCAAGCCTTTAGGTGGCCAGGGCCGGCGCCTCTCTCTTGCACGTCATGGGACGGAGTCTCAGGCATGGGATGCGGGCTGAGTCGTCCGGGGGTTGACGTTGTGCGACAGTTGGCCTATCGGTTGGCCGAGCAGACCCTAGAAATATGGCAATCGTAGAAGGCAATCAAGGGTCATCACAGAAATGTCTTCAGGGGCCATCAGGGGTCATCGGGGGCGTCACGCACAACCAGCCGTAGAAGGCTTCCGCCGTGCCCTTGCGTAGCCGGTTGGCACACTCGCGCAGCTTGCCGAGCGCATACGCACGCGCGTAGCAGTACTCGGCCCACGCGTTGAAGCCGAACATGATGCCCTGGTTCCGTATGCGCCTGCCGGCCTGACGATGCAGCAGGTCGACGCGCGCTTGACGCTCCTTTTCTCGTGCCTCGCGCTCCTTCTTGCTGAAGCGGGCGGAGGACTCCTCGAGCGAGCCGCTCAGGGCGCCCACCTGCGTCTTCATCACGCGAAGCTGCGAGAGAGTCGTCTCCTTCTCACGATCGCCGTCCGCGACACGTCGCTCGTACTGATCGGTGAGCTCGCGCAGCTTCGCCTGCCACTCGCGCTGCACCTGCTCGAGTTTCAGATCGAGCTCGTTAGGGGGAGTGCACTCGTTCGTCTCGCCCACGGCGCCCGAGCCGTCGAGATGCGGCATGGCCCCTGGGCGCACCACCCCGTATGCCGAGTCGATCTGCCGTTGGCGCACGGCCACGTCGATGGGCTTGCGACTCGTGTTCAGGTCGGTGACCTGCTGCTCAAGCTCCTTGATTCGCTTACGGAGCGTGATGACCTCGCGGCGCAGCTTGCGGTCTTCATCATATGGCGAGCCACTGGCGGCCGGCAGCGCCGGCAGATCGCCCGGCGTGAAGGGCCGGCTCACGCTCAGGTCTGTGTAAGGCGTGGAAGTGCGGGGGAGCATGAGCTGCACGTTGCCCTTCTGGCTGGGAGGATTGCGGTGCGGGACGTCCAGAGGCGCTACTGCGCGCGCCGCAGACGGCAGCTGAGTGCCGCCTCCGTCATGCATCTTCGTAGGGCTACCCCATGCACCGATCGGGCCGCCAAAGGGCACCACGGCCCGCGGCCGAGAAGGCTGCGGAGGGAGCTTCATGACACCGAGCTCTGCGGCGCTCAATGAGGGATGCATCGCGGCAAACGCTTAGGTGCTTCAGCCGCCAAGAGCGAGCAGCTCGCGCAGGAGGATTGCCTCCCAAGGCTGAAAGAATTGTGGTGGGTCACGAGCTCCAAAAGTGAAACGGTGGACTGCGGACTTCATCTGAACTCCTCGTTGCATGCGTTCCCGTTCACGTATAATTGCTATGTCGGCAAGACGCACGACCACCGGTCACGTGGAGATTTCGTTGCATGCTGGTCCATTTCACACTGCAACTTCGCCGACCGGAGAGGAGGCGGGGAACTCCGCCGCCCAGTCTGCATATCAACCGTGAAGGCTTCGCAGACCGTGCCAGGCGTAGAGGACCGTGCACATCTGTGGTGTGGTAGACTGGGTTGTTCATATGCGTGGAGCCTCGCGAAGCCAACCGTTGCGGCTCCTGTCCACCGCCCGAGCTCAATACACAACCCACCGTCGGTCGATCCTGTGCCTGGGCGACTCGATCACCGAGTACGCCTCCCACATCGGTACGTCGACCACTCTACAAGTGGCTAGACATCCTCGTGGCAGTCCGCTCGGCAGCGACACAGAGCAAGGCCCTGGATGGGTGGCACTGCTCGCGAGAGACTATGCGTGGTCGCGGCGAGCCGACGTGCTCAATCGTGGCTTTGGCGGCTACAATTCCAGGATGCTGCTTGAGGCTCTCGACGATGCGCTCTTGCCGACCGACCGTGACTCGGTAGCGGCCGTCACCCTCACGCTTGGCTCCAACGACAGTCACTGCAGTTCGCATGCGCTGCACGTACCCGTGGACGAATTCGAGCACAACCTGATCGAGATCCTGGCACAGTTGCAAGCGAAGCTTCCTTTCGCAAAGCGTATCCTCTTGTCTCCCCCTCCGTGCGATGCGGACGATTGGCGAGCGTACAGCCTCCGCATGAGCGATGGTCTCGATGATGGTGGCGGTCTCGGCAGCGATGGGTTGGCGCCTTATGTGCGAGCTGCTAGGCGTGTTGCCGGCGTGGCACAGGAGGTCAGATTCATTGACCTCTTCCTCACCATGCACTCGCGATCCGGATGGCGCACGTTGCTCCAGGCCGATGGGCTTCACCTTAGCGCCGCTGGGAATGCGATGGTGCATGCGCTCGTGGCCGAGGCGCTCGCTGATGTGGGGCGTGCGCCCCTCGATCTGCCTGTGCACCTGCCGCACTGGTTGGCGAAGACGTCGCCAGATGCCTTCGATGCGGAGGGAGTCCCTTTGGATGCGGGGAACGGTCGATGAGCTGTGCCCCACAGAGCCTAATGGTCCCTCATACCCTGTCTGGCAGTTGCGACGGGACGTCGATTTGCTAGAGGTTCTGCCAAAGATCCACGAAGAGACGTTGTTTCTGATTAGATAGAGGTAACGCGTTTGAGTTTCAAGGATGGAAGGACTGTGAGTTCACACTTAGGAAAAAAAGCGCCGTCGCGGCGCCGGGAATTTTGCATGTCGGCTCTTATCAACGCGGCTTTCGCGCTCGTGACGGTCCTCTTGATCATGCTCGCCTTTCACCGGCCGGTCATGGAACGGCGCACTGTGGTGGTGGGCGACTGGGCGCAGTGCGTCAAGGCCGACGGCGGGCGTGGTCTTTGCATGACTGACGATGTCAACACCCGCACCTCGATCGCCAATGTCGTGGACAGCATGCAGCTCGACCTCAACGCTGCCGAAGCGGCGCTCCGCGATGCGAACAGAGCTCTCACCGGTGGTAGTGCTGTGGCAGCGCCGACACCAAGCAGTACCAGCTTTTCCGTCGCCGCTGCGGTCGCGCCGACGCCAAGCAGCGTCGGCCCTTTGGCCACGGCCGCCAGCAAGCAGTGCCATCCCGAGTGCACACGGCGCGGCACGTGCAACCTCGAGCTGGGTCGCTGTGACTGCCCGCCCTTTTATACGGGCGCCGACTGCTCGGAGCCGCTCTTTCCCGCGTGCGTCAAGCAGTGGGGCCTCGCGATGCCTGTCGCGTCCTGCGGCATCCACACGCAGCCCGCCTTCCCAAGCAGCTGCGAGTGCGTGTGGGAGTGCCACGAGCTCGGCCTGGACGCGCGCCAGGAGTGCCTGGTGGAGCCCAAGCCGGGCCAGACGATGGCCCAGGCGGCCGCCGACGTCAAGAACCGCATGGGCTGGATGCCCGTCGTAGCGAACGAGACGTGGCTCCAGCGCACACGGGCGGATGCCGACGCGAGTGCCTCCGATGACCGGTGCTCGGGGCACGGCATCCTTTCTGTGCAGCTGCCGTACGAGTTCTACCCGAAGGAGGCGGATTGTCAGCCGGGCGGGCGTCAATACAATCTCGAGGAATGCCTCAACCAACGCGTACCCAAGTGCCGCTGCTTCCCCGGTTGGTCGGGGGCCAAGTGTGACCTCCGGATGGACGAGCATACTCATTTGCACAAGTGCCTCAACGACTGCTCTGGACAGGGCACGTGCGTCTCCAACTTTTGCAAGTGCAAGCCGGGCATCTACGGAGCCGACTGCTCGCTCGGGGGCGCTACGCCTCTCCGGCCGACAGCGCCGTCCACAGGCCTTCGGCCACGGGTCTACGTGTACGACGTGCCGCCACGCTTCACTAGCTGGATGGGCACCTTCCGCCGGGGCGACTGGACGCGTGACCATTGGTATGGCGTCGATGTGATGCTGCACCAGCAGCTGCTGCGCTCGCCGTACCGCACACTCGACCCCGAGCAGGCCGACTTCTTCTTCATACCTCTCCATCTCTCCCTCGGCTTCTACTCTCACCGGTACGACGCCAGGCGCTGCTTGCGTCGCTGCTTGCGTCGCTGCTTGCGTCGCTGCTTGCGTCGCTGCTTGCGTCGCGACTCTCACCGGTGTGACGCCAGGCGCTGCTTGCGTCGCTGATGGGCGAACCGCCTTCGTCCTTGGGCAGGTACTACTTCAAGCACTTCACGCTGCCCGCGGCCAAGCCACTTCGCGACGTGCTGCAGTACGTACGGCAGACGTGGCCCAAGTATTGGGCACGCCGTGGCGGGCGCGACCACCTGATCGTGATGACGCAGGACCAGGGCAATCGGTTCGTGCGCGAGTCGGTGCGTGAGTCGACGCCCCTTATCATGATACACCACTGGGGCGCCCCCGCCTCGGTCAAGGTCGACGGACAGGGGCAAGGGGATCACAAGGTGGGATTCGACATCACGGTGCCCCCCTTCCATGGCGAACAGGCGCGTCTCAATCGCTGGATGCTGCACGGTGACTTCGCCAAGGTCGCTCCCCTCGATGCGGCCGCGCTGCGCCTCGTTCCAGCGGAGGATTCCTTCAAGCACGACCTCTTCTTCTCCGGCAAGATGAACCTGAATTGGGGCCGTCATTACTCTCTCGGCGTCCGTCAAGGCGTATACCGCGCTCACCGGCGCCACCCGCGCTTCAAAATCCTCACCTTCGACAACGGCGTGCAGGAGAAGCTCCCCTTCCCTACGCACGTGGATAACTACGCATCGGCTAAGTTCTGCCTCGCGCCCGCAGGCTACGGCTTCTCCTCTCGCCAGTACGCTGTGATGGCCGCTCATGGCCGCTCATGGCCGCTGATTGATCCTGATGCCCACTTCATGCGTACGAGTGCGTCTCCTTGCGTGTGGCGGCCTCTGATGGGGGCCCTCCCTAATTTGGCATCTGATTGGGCACGATGGCAGGTACGAGCGCATGCTGGTGATGATTGCGGTGGATTGCGTCTGATGGAACCTCCCTAATTTGGCAGGTACGAGTGCGTGCTCGTGGGCTGCGTACCCGTAGTCATCCAGGACGACGTCGAGATGGCCTTCGAGGAGGTGCTGCCCTGGCACCGCTTCTCCATCCGGCTCAACTTTTCGGACATCCCGATCCTTCCGCAGGTGAGTACCACTGATTGCGACTGATTGGGACAGATAGGAACGTCTTCTGAGCCTCTCGCCTCGTCCCGATCCTTCCACAGCTGCTGGCACGCGTACCTGCGGCACACGTCGCGCGCCTACGCCGCGGCCTCGGCTGCGTCTGGCCTCGGATGCTCTGGCTAGCTCCGGGCCTTTACCCGCATGCGACCGACTCCGACCCAACGCTCGTCGCTGCGCGCCCGCACGATGCCTTCGAGACGACCATGCGGACGCTGCGCCGCCGGCTGAAGCTGGGCGACTCGGCGGCGTCAGAGGCCGAGCCGTGGCGTGCTGCCGTTGAGAGCTGCCTCGTCGAGGACGGCGACGAGGCTGCATTTGACCTCGGCGCCTTGCGCCGACAGGTGCGCGCTGAGACGCTCACGCTGAGCCAGGACGCGAGCGACATGGAGTCCATCCTCCGCGAGTGGGAGCTGGGACGTGACGACAAGACGTTTGCGATGAAGACGCGCTTCTTCCCGTCTGGCGTGAAGATTCCTGGCGTGAAGTGGACGGATTGAGCTTTTGAATCGGAATGCCACCGGGGCGCAGGGGATGCTGTTGCTGAGACGCGCGGCACGCCGACACGCGTGTAGTTTCCCTCGAACACGGAACATAGATTCATAGTCGAGTCCGGTCAAGCGGCAGAGCCAAGCGATATTTCATATTATCGGTACAGCCCGACGGTTCGCGATGTTTGCCTAATGGTATATTTTATACATACTGCAGTATGGTATCTGTGGGCAATCTGGGCTCTGGCTATTACGGTCCCGTCCGGGGGTGTCTACCCGTGTCTGGCAGTTTGTCGACGAGCTGTCCCCAAGGTGTGTCAGATCGGATCACTTTCCTCCCGATCGCCTCTCACTCTTTGACCGGAGCGCGATTCGATATCGTGGAAAGCAAAATGAACCAAAAGAAGCTGACTGATGCGATGAACGCGATGCGCAAGTGCACGGGCACCACGCTGAAGGTCAGGCACTGTGTGGGAGTCCAGATGAGCCAGTACTTCCACAGCAGGTCTTTCTTTGCGTCACTCACGTACCGAGAAAGCGCGTCGCGCACCGAGGACCGAAAGACAAGAGCCCTGACGATGTAAGCAGCTGGTAAACACAGGAATGGTGTCAGAATCAGCTGATCGACGACGACCTTGCTGGCAACAGTGACTAGGTCGGTGCCTTCACCAAAAACAACCGGGAAGCAGTTGTTGAATAGAAAGTTCTCGAAAAATCCATTGTACAATCCACCATAGATGATGAAGGCAATGTTTCGCCGAAAGCTGAATCTGGGCTGCTTGCGTGCGGATTCCGTCTTCTGCGCTATCGCGTCGCTGCACATAGCCTTGAAGCCGCAGGTGAGGAAGGCCGCTTGGTATGGAGAGGACTTGTAAAAAGCGTTGATGACGCCGAGCAGGTCTGCTGCGGCCATGGCTGGCTTTTGCCCTCTTAAGCGGCTGTGGAGCATTGCAGAGTCTGCATAAGCATGCGGACCAAAAGTAGTGGTCGGCACCACTAACAAGAGTATCATCGTGCGTCGCATGGACGGCCTCGCGTCGCACGAGAGGATGTGCCTCGTTCGACGATCTGGTGTGAACGGTTTTTGGGGGTGTACGATTTCAAACATTGGTTGTGAAAGTTAACGCGACACACTCGACAGCCGGTGCTACGGCTGCCCGCTCAGAATACACTCACTGCGGTCTCGCGTTGGAATTCGTCAACTGATTCGCCGCACGTGCAGCTCCAGCGGCGGAGTGAGCATTGCACTGCAAAGAGTGCGCAATTTGCAACGCGTTTCCGGGGTCCAGGATGTGCGAGAGAGTGTGGCTTTGATATGACTTTTGAGATTGGGTGCACATCGCGACGCGGCTCCCAAACTTCTTTTTACAGTCGCCCCCCACCGCGGAGGTCGTTTTGTGTCAGGTCGGTCCTGTGGCTGACGGGTCCTTCACTCGGGCGACTGGCTGGCCAACGGTCCGCGCGACTAGCCAGCGCACGATCCGCATCGTTACGTGCTTAGCCATGTCCGGACGCGCTTCGCCGCCAGTCAGCCCCAGATCCCCGCCAGCTGGACGAGCCTCGCCAACTCGTCAGCCGCCAGCTGAACTCGTCTCGCCAAAGCCACCAGCTGGACGCACCTCGCCAAAATGTGAGCCACTAGCGACAACTAGCGCAGGGTCGGCCATTACTGACGTTGAACTCAGGAACATTCTTCGGCCCATCTTCAACAAATTCGACGCCAAGAAGAGCGGCTTCATCTCGACAGCGGAGCTACCCTTGGTCGTCAACGCTGTGGGCGTTGAAATGACGCCGGAGCAGGTTGCAGAGATGGCGCAAGAGATAGATCCGAATGGCACTGGTGACATCGACTTCGACGAATTCGTGCAGGCTTTCCGGACGCAACTGGATCAGAGTCCGGGTGACATCCTTGGCAACAGCCCCTTTGGGAAAATGGCGACTACGGAAACCCGTGCAGCTGGCCGTTCGGCGCTCGTCATCGAAGAGGACGAGCGCCGTACGGCTAGTTACGACGAGGACGGTTTGGCGCGTTGGGTTGGTGATCTTCCGTTTCAGCTGATCGCAATCATGAAAAATCATACCGCGCGCGTGATGGAGTTGTTCAACACCCTCGACGAAGATGGCGACGGACAAATAGTGATGCCCGAGTTCGTGCGTATCATCAAGCAGCTAGGCGTTGCGGACGCCGCCTCAGAAAAAGACCTGGAACGGCTCTTCAAGGGCATCGACTCGAACGATAACGGGGTCATCACATTTATAGAGCTGCAAGACGCGTGTTCGAAAGCTCGGCGGGGGCGATCGGTACTGACGATGACCGAGGAGGAGGAAATGCAGCGTGAGGCAGCCAGGTCAGAGCTCGAGCGTGCTCGTGCAGAGGAAGAAGATCGGTTGGCAAAGGAGCGTGCTGCAGCGGCAGCGGCTGAGGAAGAAGCACGAAGGCAACTGGAGCTCGCGGCGCTAGAAGCAGCGAAGGAAGCAGAGCGCCGTCGCATAGAAGAGCGGCGACGCCTTAGGGCGGAGCAAGAGAGACTGCGGGCGGAGGCTGAGGCTGCTCGGGTGGCAAGGGAGTTGGAGAAACTTCGTGAGCTGGCCCTGACCATGCAGAAGATGCAGCAGCAGATGCTGGAGTCGCAATCACATCGTAAAGCGCCTCGGATGGAGCGACCTCCTTGGAAAGCCTACCTATCGCCTCCCGACGGGGCCAAGCTGAGCGTGTACCTTCGCACGAAGGCAGACTCTTGCACAGAGCATGCCATGCTGGATCAGACGCTCGCGAGGTGGCGGAACGAACGGCAACGCCGTGGGCAAGTTTGGGCTACTGGTTATGGTTCCGCTCCTGTTCCTGCTTCTCCAAACTCAACACTGCTGGATGATGGCAGTCGGACGAGGCGGATTGCACCCGATGGACTGCGTCTGCACCTGCTATCTGTGTCGCGGATGGCGC
>PJAB01000454.1:0-26376 GCA_002887195.1 Chrysochromulina parva | reverse complement strand
CCTGGCGCCAAGGGCGTCGGCGCAGGCGAGTCCGGCGCAGGCGCGCGGCGGCCCTCGAGCCGCGTCTGCCGCCGTGGTGAGCACTTGCATGCTTGGAGCCGGCAGCGACACTTGGGACCGGGCGCGCGGCGGCCCTCAAGCCGCGTCTGCCGCGGCGACGGCTGAGGCGGCAGCAGCAGCGGCACTGGCGGTGCATGCAAGTGCTCACCACAGCGCCGATGCGGTGCATGCCGCGGCGATGGCTGAGGCGGCAGCAGCGGCACTGGTCGCCGCGCTCGCCTCCCTCAGCGCCGCTGGCATAGGCTCGGTCACAGGCTCGGGCAAAGGCGCGGTCGCAGGCCCGGTCACAAACAGTCGGACTTCGTCTTCAGAGCTCAACGCGGACGAATCGCTGCTGCTCGGGATCTCCCCGATCGAGATCTTCCCGACGGCTGCCCCGCCTCGCGTGGAGGGGCCCTCACCGGCGCCGTCGCTCTCGGAGTCCGACGGTGAGACCTTCGACGGCGAGATCGACGGCGAGATCGAGTCCTCACGCTTGCCAGAGCCATGCAATCTCGACGAGAATCTCGACGATGGCCTTGTACCGGTACCTCAGCGCCTGTCGCGCCGCCAGCAGCTGATGGCGCTGGTGACGATGCTCATCGTCCTCCTGCAGCCACTCATTGCGATGGGGATCGTGCATCGTCGCTACTACTACGCCAGCGCGCGCACTGAGAAACAGCTCACGTTGATTGCGGCCAACTCAGCACGTGAGGCGGCGTTCGCACTGGTTCGTTGGTATTGATTCATGATCCAGAAGATTCATTCGGGAGAGCCAAACCTGTTTCAGAAATCCAATAGGTGAGAAGAGTGGACACCTTAGCCTGTAGCTATAGGCCCTAGCCTAGCTGTAGCTCCATACCATACGATAGACGTTACGTTAGGTTAGTCGTTAGACTGCCAGAAGGAAAGAAAGCAGCGGCCGGGATGCCGCTTGCCGCGGACCGGCGTTGGCGGGGATGGGGCGCTAGGTGTACGGTATGTTATCTCACGTATCACGAGTGTTTCGACCGCGCGCCCGGGCCATGCCGCCGGCGCCGGGGCGGGCGGTCGGGCGCGTCTTCTCTGTGCATCACACTTAAAGGGATGGTTATGAATAAGCAGCCCCGAGAGTCGGCCAGGGGGCAGGGGCGCCGGCGTGCCCCGGGCCCCCGGCGCCGCCGGCGCGGGCGGGCCGGGGCGGGGCGGGGGTACGGCTGCGGTACGGTACACCGCACGGCGGGCGCGACCACGAGTACACACGCGGGCCGGTGTAGATCTCAAATTTAACACTAGCCTGCACTTGCACATATGCTGAAGGGGCTCTCGATAACCGCGGTGTGGGCGGGCTCTGGACCGTGTGCACCGACAACGACCGTGGCCGCTCTGCCGCGGAGAAGGGCGCTGCTGCCCCGCCTCGTCAGCGCGTGCCCTTGTGCGACTCATGGGCCCGGGAGGGCTGACCGGTACGTACTGGTGCGCTTATCGCTCCTGATGGGAGGATTCTGGCGCTTCACCTCGACCGCGTGAGCGTCGTACTGGGCGTGAGCATCGTACTGGGCGTGAGCATCGCCACTGCCGTCGCCCTCGAAGCATTTGACGACGAAGTGGAAGCGCGTGTGCAGCATGCCCATCCCGAGCAAGAGCACGCCCTTGAGCACGACGATCGCGGCGAACGCGACGCGAGCCACCAGCTCCACCGCGTCCACATCGTCGCCGAGCTGCCACCCGTGCACGCCGGCGGCGCCGATCCGAGCGAGAGCGACCGCGTCCTGCGGCAGAGTGACGACCGTGAGCAGCACGTACGCCCAGAGCATCTGCGGCGCCTTGCTGCTCAGGTAGTTGAGCCCGAGGAGCGGAACGATCGCCGCATAGTCGAACGTGTCGAGCGCCACCACGAGGTAGAGCACCAGCTGGATGCTCAGCATCCAGTAGAGCCATTGCTTGTGGAAGCGTGCAGCGAGCGCCTCGGCAACGAGCATCTGTGCCGTCTGCGTGTCCCAGAGCGAAAAGGCGAGCGCGAGCAGCGTGACGCTGCCGAGCGACGCGTACAGCACGCACGCACGCAGCAGACCGTACGAGCGGTCATAGTACGCGGCGCCCATGCCTAGCGTCGCAGGCGCGTGCAACGAGTACTGGAACAGCCCCCACGTCGTCAGCGCCCAGAAGGCAAGCATGCACAGGAGCATCAGCGCGTTGTACGTGGCCGACGGCAGGCCGACAGCGCTGCCGTCGTCCGGCCCGGCGACGCACGGCAGCATGCCGCAGCAGTTGCGCAGCACCGTCAGCAGCGACAGGACCACCACCACGAAAGCAGGCACGAAGGCGTATGTGAGCGTCGTCTCGGTTTCTGCGCCGATGGCATCCAGGGTGCACCATACCGAGTCGAACCCCGTCTGCTTGCATAGCTGCGGCAGGCCGTACTTCTGCGAGCCGCGCTCGTTCTGCAGCCTCACGTCGGTGAGGCCGACTGTCGCCAGGTAGATCTCCCCGCCGAGGAGCACGTCGGCGGTGAGCCAATCGCCGCTGAGCCCCGTGTACGAGCTGCCGAGGATGGCAGCCACGAGAACGGCGCACCCGAGCAGCGTGAACATGAACAGCCATAAGCTCAAGCTCGCTCGCCGCGGCCGCAGCGGCTCGGCCGCGTTGAGCAGCATTTTGTGAACTCCCTTTTGGACCGCAGCCGAGAGCGCTGTCGTAGGCGCTCTACGCGGACGGCTTCCGTTGAAAGCCCTCCCTCTTTCAGCCTGCTCACGTTCACCGGCTCACGCTACTCAATATCTTTGAAAGGCTTACTGACTATTAGTCCTGAATGTATCCGCGTACGGTAGTTCTAGATACTGGTGCTGTGGTGATGATCCGATGTGTGATGTGATGGCAGCCGGTCGACTGGCCGCTCGGCTCATTCAAAACCGCCTCGCGGGGCCAACCATACCCCTCGAGATCACAATTGCGAATCCGATCTCGAAGTGCGGCTGGGCTTTACTTTTGGCGTCACGCAGATTTCGGCAGGAGTGCTGTCGTCCACGCCGCAAAGTCGGTGATACGCAGCGGCGCCCGGCTCGTCAGCAATGCGCATACGCATGAGGCATACGAGGACCGCCCAGCACGCGAGATCATACAAGAGCATCGCGAGCAGCTTCGCCCGCTCACTGTCAGGCTCGAGTGCCCACGAACACAGGGTAGGCAGCGCCCATGTGATGGCGACCATCATCACCTGCCCAAGAGTGGGAGTCCCACCGCGCCGATCCCCGACCCACACGGCCAGGAGCACGGCCAGGGCAGCAGCGGCCGCCGTCTCACTGAGCGTGTGGAAGCCAATCGCGGTCATGGCGGACAAGTAGACGAGCACACCAGCGAGTGCGACAAGCCAGGCGCGCACGAGCAGGTGCAGCGCTTCCCCGTCGACCAAGCATACTTGCCACATTGGAATGATTTGGGCCGCGTAGACACAAAGATGACCCGACGGATCCCATCCCAGGAGCAAGTGGAGGTGGCGAACCAGACCAATCACAGCAAGGTACCACAGGAGCGTCCGTATGAACGTCAATGCGACACTCCTCGAAACACCGCGGTGCAGTAATGTGCTCGCGAGGATCGGAAGCCACGTTAACAGCGGGCCGCCGTCTCCGACGGCGGTGCTGAGCGAACGTGGCGATAGCATCTGCAGTGTTGCCGCTGTGAGGCATCCGGTCGCTAGCTCGAGGCACTGCCCAACGCTACCTTTGACGGTTGTGCATCCCGCTTGTGCAGAGGCACGATAGTCGTACGCCGTGTGGCCGCATCGAAACTCAAGCAGCCCACAGATGAGCACGAATGTCAGCCAAGCCAGACTCGCGTGGACGGTTTGCATGGACGTGTGCTTCTCAGTAAGAAATTCACGTGAACGCTCATAACGACGCTTCAATGAGATGCTTCATACTGTCAGTGCTCCTCGCCGCCCGTGCGACGGCATCCACGTCCGGTATGGGCGGCTCCGTGACCACTCCAAACGCCAACGCCGTGCGCGCCAGCGCGGCGTACGACTTGCCAGCGAGCGACTCGGCCAACGAGGTGCTGTACCCGAGCGCCTCGAGGTGGTCGAGGGCCACCAACTGGCCGAGGAGCAGGAAGGGCTTGAGGGGCGTCGGCCGGGGCGAGCCCGCGAAGCACGTGCAGAAGAGCTCATAGACGGAGCGTTCTTGCGCCGCGAGCTGCAGGCAGTACGCGTCACTCTCATGCTGTAGCCCAGGGAGCTGCTTGAGCGCAGCAGCCTTCTCTGTGTCCGCGGCCGTTGGCGTCACGCCTGACGACGCCCGAGACGACGCCCGATGGCCCTGGGCCGCCGCGTGCGCCAGGTCGAGCGGCTTGTCGTACAAGTACGCCCAGTTTGCCTCAAACCCCCGCCGGCTCGGCTCGAAACGTGCGGTGGGCACCGCGTTGCGCATGTACGCGTGTAGCACCATGTCGGCGTACATCGAGCGGCGCACCGCGAGGGGACACGCCTTCGCAAAGAAGGTGCGAAGCTCGGCGAGCACGATGGCGTAGTTGAAGTACTCATCCCACGCCTCGCAGCTGGCCTTACGCTGCCCGTTGGCGTCGAGCTCAGGCGTGCGCACGACACGCCCTTGTGCCACGAGGGCGTCCACGTCAGCCGCCGAGGCGGCGCTCACGGCATCGCGAGGGCGGGCAGTCCATCCTGCCCTGAGCGCGCGTGCGTGCGGAAGCGCCGTCACGATGGCCGCGGCGTACGCCGCCGACCGATCGGGATGCAGCAGGTCGTCGTCGTCCGAAAAGGTGACCCAGGCGTCCTCGCCGAGCGCCTCGGCCGCTAGGCTCGTGAGCTCGGCCAAGTGCTCGAATTGTCTGAAATTTCGAGGTTGCTCGACGGCGTGCAAGCACGGGGGCGCTGCCTGCGTCAGCATCGTGCGCACCGCTGGCCGGAGGTCGTCCTCGGCCGACCAGCTGAGCCACGCTGCGCTCAAGTGACCGCCGCGCTGCTCAGCCACGCAGCCGAGGAGATTGCGCAGCCGAACAAGTCGCTCGTGGTCGCCAACATGGCTGGCGATGAGGAGTGCCAGGGGCGGTGGAGGCGAGGATGGGCCGCTTGCACCGATTTGGGGCGATGGACACAGCTGCTTGCCAGCGCACACGTGCACCATCAAGGTGCAGCAGGCGTGCATGCGCGCCTGCGCATGCTCAAACCCACGTGCCTCTTGCCGCTGCTTCTCGTGCAGCCTGAGGACATCCATCGGAGTCTGCGGTCCGTCGTCGGGCAAGCGCGGGCGCGGGAGCAGCTCGGGATGCATGACGATGTCGCAGTGCGATCGGTTGCGGTCGCAGCGTCGCTCGCGCCAGGAGAAGCGCGGGCCAGCGCGACGGCGCGTGTAGGCCGCCATCGGCGCGTGTGAAGGCCCATGTTGGTGAAGGCCGCGATCGGCGCGTGAACGTTAGCATGAACCGTTAACAACCTCGAACTTCCAAAAACCCAGTCGCTCCACTCCCACGCGTTTTCATACACCCACGCCGCTCGCAAGTTCCGCGCGTGCCGGTTTGTGCGCTCACAGCTTCACACGTGGCCGAGCGCAAATTCAGTCTGGGGCTCGGCCTCGAGCTGCGATCTCGAGGGCTTGAGGAGCGATCTCGATGGCCGAGCGCCAATTCAGTCAGGGGCTCGGCCGGCTCGGGTGAGCAGGCGGCGCGTCTCGTAGTGCAGCGCTGCCTCGGCGGCTTTGTCGCCCATCAGGCCGAAGCTATGCGAGCCGTGGATCCGCAGCGCCGTCAGAGGGACGCCGTCACGCCGCAGTAGCCGCACCAACTCATACCCCTCGTCACGGAATGGGTCGGCGAGCGCGACAGCGACGACCGCCGACGGAAGACCCTTGAACGAGCCCGCGAGCAGGTTAAAGCGGGGATCCGCCGAGTCTGCAGCACGTCGTGGCGAGTAACACTCCCACCAGAGCTGCATGATAGTCGTCGGCAGAGCCGCAAGGGTGCCATAGTCGCGAAAGCTCTGTGATGTCATCGACGGTGCCACCATCGGGACCGCCGCGACGACGCCGCGCACGTCGACGCCGTGCTCCACTGCTGTCCGGGCGCCCACGAGCGCCAAATTGGCGCCAGCGCTGAGGCCCCCCAGCACGATTCGAGTCGGGTCGATACGGAGCCGGGTCGCGTGCTGCGCCAGGTGCTGCACCGCGTACCACGCATCGTCCGGGGCGGCCGGGAAAGGGTGCTCCGGCGCGAGCCGGTACTCGACGCTCGCCAGCACCGCGCCGCTCCATGTCGCGGTGCGGCGCAGGCCGGGACCCCACATGGCCACGTCGGCCCCGGCTGCCTCCCCGACCACCATCCCGCCGCCGTGAAACATTATGAAGAGCGGTAGCACTTCGTCGTCACCTGCCTCGCGTGGGCGATACATTCGCACCTCAAGGTCACGCCCACCTTCCTGGTCGTGTGGCGGCCGGTGCACGAGCTCCATCTCGCACTCGCGCCACTTGCCGGCTTTCAGCTCACCCTGCACAGCAACAGAACTCATCGCGTTCATGGAGTTGGCAGCGGCGCGGATTTTCGAAGCGTCGCGGTGGGAGTGAAGCCGCGCCATGCGAGGCATGAAGCCGAGCATGTGGAACGCGCAGCACAGGGCGTTGTCAACCACGCTCAGGTCCCTGCACCACGACCACCCATGCAGCAACCAAGCGACGAACAAGCAACTAACACCGCCGACAGCGGGGAGCCACGCGACGTTTGCGCCGTCGGCGACGCTCGCAGCAAGGCGAGCGAGGACAACGGAACCGGCGGCGGCGAGAAAGGGCGTGAACGCGACACAGGGCCGCGGTGGCAGCGGCGGTGCGTCGACGTCGAGGTTGCGCTTGGCGCTCATCAACTCGAGAAGCGAGCAGCAGGCCGCCCTGTTCGACGAAACACAATTCCATAACAGGCAAGTACAGGAGAGAGTTTGGGTTACTGGCGCAAACGGACAAGTGCCGCTTTTGCCGTCGCTTTCGCCGCCGCTTTGATGGCTGACTTGTCGCCACGCAGCACCTGATCTCTCTTCGTGCTGCGCTGCTGGTGCTGCCGCTCGGCACGCGCATTGGCGCTGTGGGGATTGCTGTGGGCCTTGGCCTGCGAGCGTTTGTCGTCGGCGCCGTGTCCCACTGGGTCGTTGCCTGCCTCGGAGTCATCCGAATTCGGCAGTGGCATGCTCGGAGTCCAGAGCGCCAGGCGGGCGCCCACGGCGGTCATAGCCGCGAGCGCCGCAGCGCTGGCGGGCGCGTCCAGCTCGAAGACACGTGGCAGTGCGGACTCGTCCTCGGCCGTTAAACGTGCATGCATGAGCTGTGGGAAAAGGGGTGTAGCGCCGTGGTGAGCGCATGCATGCAGCCGCTGCGCGGGTCGAAGCGAGAGGCCTTGTCGCTCACCTCATGCACCGTCCGTCCCAAGTCACTCGCCAACGCGCCCGCGAACGCGTCCGCCTGCGACAGGTGCCAGGCGGCCGACAGGTAGTAGAGTGGAGCTGACCATTCGGCCGTTGCCGCCGCGGCTCCCGGAGCATCAAGCGCGCCGAGTGGAGCACCAAGCGCCGAGTTGAGCGCGCCGTCGTCCATCCCGACGCGCGCCGAGTTGAGCGCTGCACCGGCGCCGGCGGAGGCGGAGCTCGTGTGATATGGGTTGGGCGGTAGGCAGGCTACCGGCGGCTCCTGATGAAGGAGGCCATCAGTGTTCATCAGAGTTCATCAGAGGCAATCAGAGGCAAGTTGGGCGGTAGGCAGGCTACCGGCGGCTCGTCACGCACCGTATGGGCTCCTCCGCTCTTCTGACGCTGCGCCAGTCGAAGCATCAGCGGTGCGTACGCGCGGGCGGTGGCGTGTGTGCTGTTGGCAGAGAACACGCCGCCGCCGCCCCCGCCGCCGCCGCCGCCGCCGCCGCCGCCTCGGGCGCGAGAGCTGTGCCGCATGAGCGCGGCGAGGAGCGTTTGCTTCGCGCGGGCGCATGCACGGCTCAGCAGCGTGGCGGTGTGCTCCGCACTCGGACCGGCGCTCGGCACGGCGCTCGCGCCCTCGTGGGCGGCGGGTAGCGTCGGCGCGGATGCCCACGACGGCGCGGATGCCCACGACGGCGCGGATGCGAACATGGGCACCAGAAGGACACGCGTCGCGCCGGTATACGCGAGGAGCCTCACGATCGCTGCGGCCCAGCCGACGGGTGGGCTACCGGTCGGCCCACTCAGACGAATGGTGACGCCCAGGACGGCGCGGGGCAGCGCGCAGCCCAGGAGGCCGTCGCCTGGCCGCGTGGGCCATCCGAGCATACGAAGCTGCGCGCACGCGTAGCTCGCGGCAGGGCGGGTCGGCCGGAGGAGCGCCGTACTGAGCTTGCTCACCTGATGAGGGAGGCAATCAGAGGTCATCAGAGGTCATCGGAGGTCATCGGAGGAGCGCCGTACTGAGCTTGCTCACCAGCCACGCGTCCGTCATCTCGTTCAATCTGGGCGAGCGAAGGGCGAAGCCGAGGTCGAGGGGGATTGACGAGCTGTACACCGCCGGCGCGCTCGCCGCCGCCGCCGCGACCGCTGCAGGCGGCCCACACAGCGCCGTCAGCGGCGGTGGGCGCAAGAAGCAACTGAGTAGCCGCTCGGTCGACACGCCTCCCAGACCGCAACGGCCGGCGCGTACGTCGCCCACGAAGGCGCGGCCGGTAGAGAGGGCATGCGCGTACGCGCGCACGTAGCTCTGCACCTGTGAGGTCATCAGGGGCACTCAGTGGCACTCAGGGGCAATCAGAGGCGACCAGTGGCAATCAGAGGCAATCAGAGGTAATCGGTGGCAATCAGAGGCAATCAGAGGCAATCAGAGGTCATCAGAGGCCATCAGCGGCCATCAGAGGCCATCAGAGGCCATCAGAGGCCATCAGAGGCCATCAGAGGTCATCAGAGGCCATCAGAGGCCATCTCACCTGCGCGCCCACGAGCGAAGCTCCCGCGGCCTGCCCAGGCACTGTCGCGATCGATGGCGCATGCCATCCGAGGGGCACCGCAGAGCCGTTGCAGTGCGAGGGCAGCAGCAGCTCCTGCATCGCGAGCGCCGCCTCGAGCGCCGCCGCGGAGGGCGGGCGTGTGGGAGCGCCGCGTGTGGAAGCGGAGCTAGCCGCGCCGAGAGCGCCCACGCACTTGATGTGCTCCGTGGTGGAGATGCACCTGCGGGCGCAATCAGTGGCAATCAGTGGCAATCAGTGGTCATCAGCGGATGTGCTCCACGCATCTTCGGGCGCAATCAGAGGTCATCAGTGGTCATCAGCGGTCATCAGCGGTCATAAGCGGTCATCAGGTCATCAGTGGCCATCAGCGGTCATCAGTGGCCATCAGCGGTCATCAGTGGCCCTCACCTGCCAAGAGGGCTGATGAAGAGCGAGCCGCTCATCACGAGAGTCACCAAGGTGAGCCCGAGAGAGCGATGGCACTGCCCACCAAGCAAAGAGCCCATGAGCTCGGAAGCGCTCGCCACGGCGCCCGCGCAATTGCCCGCGCTGCCCGCGCTGGCCTCGTGGTCAGCCATCGGCGCCTGCTCGTATGTTGACGCTCCTACGAGGCAGAGGGCGCAATCAGAGGCAATCAGAGGCAATCCGAGGCAATCAGAGGTCATCAGAGGCCATCAGAGGCCATCAGAGGCAATCAGAGGTCATCAAAGGCCATCAGAGGCCATCAGAGGCCATCAGAGGTCATCAGAGGCCATCACCTATGAGGCAGATGGTAAGGAAGAAGATGCCCGCCGCAGAGGCATGCTGATCCCAGAGCAGCACGTTGATGAGGACGGTGGCCATCTTGTTGGCGACGCCGAGGACCGTGTAGCACGTCGCAGTCACGAGGGCGCGCGCCCGGAAGCCCAAGTAGGAGATGGCGACGCCGATGAGACAAGACAGGCCGAGCAGAGCGCACGCACCGAGTGACCACGTAGCTTCGTACGCTTTGAGTGGCTCGTGCGTGACGAGGCCGATGGTGAGCATGGGCGGGATGGAGATGGTGTTTGTGTAGAGCGTCGGTCCCCAACTGGACTTGAAGCCCAGCGACTCCCCGACAATGTGCTTGCCCCAGCACATCTCCACGCTGATGATGACAAAGTACGCCGTCGCCCACGAGTACGCGGCGAAGCCGTTGAGCTGGAACGACTTGTCGGTGAGCACATACCCGGCCACTCCGATGACCAGCGTGAGCAGCGCGAGGCATGAGCGTGCCGAGGGCAACGCACGGCCCATGAAGGCCCACTCGAGGTAGCACACGACGAGCGGGCAGCACGCACGGAAGATGATCACCGTCTCCACGTTGGAGTACTGCAAGGCGCGCATGTTGCAGTAGATGGTGGCGACAAACATCGCCACGTATATGCAGTACGGCTTCACCTTGCGCCATTCCCACGGCTCGAGCGGCACGTGGCCGAGTGCCATCAGTGCCATCGATGTGAGAGCAGCGGTCACAAATTGCGCAAGCGAGATGAAGGACGGAAGCGGCAGCACATGCAAGCAGACCTTATTGACGATGAGCAGCGACGACGACGCGATCGAGAACAGCAGCATGGCCATGCAAGCTTCAGCCGAATAGCTTTCCCCAGCGGGCGCCATGTGGTTCGGTGGCTTCCTGAGACGAGAAGGAAGCGCGAAAAGGTCAGTTGAAATTGGAGAATTCACACCTCCCAATTATAGAGGGTCTACACATCACCCGCGTCCTCTTCGTGCTCTTCCTCGCCCGAGACGTCTTCGATCAATCGTAGCCGGACGCTGCACACAGGCACCTGCACGGGTCCAGTATGCTTACCAGTACGACGCTTTGGGAGCTTCGAGTGCGGCCCGAGAGCGCCGCCACGAGCGCCGACGATGGGCTCGGCTGCCTTGGCGAGCTTGAGGAGCACCCGCAGCTCCACCGCCACTCGAACGGCGGCGCCGCCCTCTCCACCCGCCGTGCTGGGCGCGGTGCCGGGCGCTGTGTTGGGCGCCGCGCGCTGCTCGCGCTGCTCGCGCCGCTCCCGGCGCTCGCGCTTGGACCGGCTGGGCTTGGGGGGGCCTCCCCCCGGACCCGCGTATGAGAGGCGCGGCTTCGAGTCGCCGGCCTCCTCCGCCACACAGCGCTTGCACTCGCAGTGGAATCGGTAGTGCTGCTTCAGCAGCCGGCGCCGAGCCGCAAGGGGCTGGTGCACGTCGCAATACGCGATGGTGAGCTCTTCCCCGGGCTCGATCGGCACGTCGACGATGATCGCCATCCGGTGCACGCCCGTGCTCGCGTGGCAGTTGGGCGCGCACGAGTGATTGAAGAGCGAGGCCGCCATGTACACCCCATGGCCGATGAGGTCGACGTTTCGCCCCATAGCCACGCGTGCCGCCCCCCCATCACGATGGAAGACTCCAAAGACATTCGAGTCGATGCGCGAGATGAGCGCGTAGAGCTCATCGTCCGTGAGCGGCGCCGCACTGAAGTGATGATCCTGCTGCGTGATTGGGTTATTCATTGGGGCGATGCGCCGCCACGGGTACCAAGGCAACGGCTCAAGCACGCCACGAAACGATGCCGCGGCCTTTGCCCAATCATGTGCTTCCTTGACGCTGTCAAAGGCCGGCGGATGATGCTGCAGCGCGTCGAAGCCGGAGATGGGGCACGCGGACGAGGCATCGGCACCAGCAGCGGACGAGGCAGCATCGGCACCAGCAGCAGACAAAGGGTGCTCGCGGACAGGCGATGCGTGCTCGACGGCCAGCGCGTGCAGCAGCAGCCGTAGCACCGCCATGAGCTCCTTGCCCACCTTTTTGAGGCTCGAAAAGCGTGCGAGAGATGGACACACTGTCCCGTGCGCGGCCGAGTGCCGCTCGAGACATTCGGCATCGCAATAGAAGCACTCGCCGCAACGATCGCAGTGGATGCTGAGCCGCGACGCGCAGACTCCGAAGCAGTGCGCGCACACGCGCCGTTTCCACTCCTCTGTGGCTACGACGGCGAAGGCCGTACTCTCGCACGCCACGTGCCCAGGCAGCAGCGGCTCCGTGGCGCACATCCACCGCCATCGCGGCCATGCGCCGCTGTCAATGCACTTGATGCCCCTCCACACAACGGATGGCGACACGTCTGTGGTGGCGGTGGGTGTGCCTGCCGCTTCTGATACTGTCGGCGGTAAAGGCGCTGGCGGAGGCAGAGGCAGCAGAGGAGAGCACACTGGTAGTTCACTCTGCTCGGACATCACGTCGTCCGGCCGATCGACGATGCCGATCGATGATGTTTTTCGAAGAGAAATCACACCGTTTCCGCAAGTCAAGTCAAGTCAAGTCCGGAGCACATTCGATAGGCTTCCGTATGGTTGTCTGTATGTATAGACTTGACTTGACTTCTCCGCAAATTCACACACAATTTCTCTCAAAGGTGGGTGCCGGCAGGGGCGGTGTGGCACCGCTCTCTCCGTTTTCTCCAAAACCGAATAACCAGTGACCTGGGGGTACATTAGGAATTCTATGCCGCGAGGGGTGGAGGGGACTGACGCGGGGCTTTTCTCTATAAATATAGAGAGAACTTTCGTCAAGCTTCTCAAAATGTAGAGCGGCGGCGGCAGTTGGCAGTTTTGACAGTTTGGCTCTCAGACCTCGTCCTTGTTGCGCTGCTCCGCACCGACGGCAGCACCGCCCTCTGCTTCGCCGTCCGCTTGGCCGTCCGTCCACTCGAAGACGCCAGCATCCGCGAGCGCCCGCAGGTCGGCCTTGGCCTGCGCATGGCCCTGCTGCATCGCGAGCCACAGCCACTCGATGCCCTGCTGGCGGTCCATCTTGACGCCGTCGCCGTTGACGTATGCAACGCCGAGCTCATATTGGGAGCTGGCGATGCCCGCGGCGGCGGCACGTGCGAACCAGCTTGCCGCCGCCTCTGCGCCGCCGGCCGCGTCGCCGTACTGGCACGCGATGCCCATCGTGTGCTCCGCGGCGCTGTGGCCCTGCTCCGCCGCCGCTCGCACCCAGCGCATGCCACGCTCCTGGTCGCGCGGCACGCCCTCCGCGTTGCTGAGATAGAGGCGGCCTAGCCGATTCTGCGCCATCGCGTGGCCCTGCTCCGCGGCGGCCGACGACCACCGGACGGCCGCGCCGAGGTCGCGTGCGTAGCCGTGCTGCCCGAGCTGGTGCAGCTCACCGAGGGCATCCTGCGCATCGGCCGAGCCAGCCTCAGCCGGAGCGCGGTACCACGGCGCGACGTCGGCCTGGCACGAGTGGATTGTGTCGGTGATCCAGAAGACGGCGGAGTAGCGTGAGCCGTCAATCACGTCGACGCCATGGTTCAGGTCGTACTGGTGGAAGATCATGTCGCGGCTGCCCGTGCGGAAGTACTCGCGTGACTCGGCGCGCGGCGAGCGCTGTAGGTAGAGGCCGCCGTCGAAGTCGGTAGGGTTGAGGCTGGCGACAGCGGTGATGTAGGCCAGTCGGTCGTAGTGACTCGGCACGGCCATACGCTCCGACGCCCGATAACGGCGCAGCAGCACGTTGCACAAATAGCACGTTGTGCAATTGTACCTCTCCGCTGTGAAGGCAGCGACTCGCTGCTCAAGGCCTAACCGAAGCACTTCGGCAGCGCTGTGCAAATCTTTCGCTTCATGACGGATGTAGAATTCGTATGCTGGCAGCCCATCCGTAGAATCGAGCTTCTTCGGGTCCGGTCTGAATTCTTGTAGGGCCGTGACGAAGCTGCGCACGTCCGCCTCCTCCATGATGCCGCGTGCAACATGAGCGACACGACTCGACCCAGCGTCAGCGCGGTCCTCGTCCGACCAGCGGACGTAGTTCAAGTTTGCCAACGGCGGCCGCTGCTCTTCAAAGGACACCACGTGCTGGCTCAGCAGAAGAAGCATCCAAGTCACGCGATTTTGAGGCAAGGCGGGTTTCGGATTCCAAAACGAGTAAAAGCGAGCTAAAACGAGATCCGTACAGGATCACTGGAGGTCGGCCCGGCACGAGCACCAACCGTGGTTACGGTGCCTGCCCCCCGGAAACCTAAAGTTGCCATGCATGCAACGCCAGAAATAGTCCATTTTCCGTTGCAGCAGCTCCTGCAGCAGGTGATGGTGCGCTGGGCGGCCTCGCCAAACCAGCTACCGCCCTTTCTCTCGACAGAGCCATTCGCGTGGCGTGAGATCGAGCCGCTCGATGGCGAATGGCGTGAGATCGAGCACGAGCCGCTCGGTGGCTGGGGGCGCGGAGCGTCGGCGCCCGTGACTCCGAGGAAAAACTCTCCGAGGACTCCGGGAGGAGGAGTTGGCCGTGGCTCGCTGAGCAACCCGATCAGGCCGCGCGGGGCGGTATCTCCTCTCGTGTCGACTGCCACCCTGCGCACGTCGCTCTCGCCGATGCGCCGCGGGCGCTCCCCCGCCTCGCCCTCGCCGCTCGAGCCGAGCCCCCCACCAGGTCATCGGCCGCCGATGCTATTGCCTCCGTCCCCTCGCCCTTGGACAACGACGGCGTCGCCTACCGAGCTGTCGGGTGCATACGCGGACGTCGGTGCAGGCGAACGCCAGTCCCGCGGCTTGCCAAAGCCCGACTTCGACGGGGGCGTCATTTACGTCCCGCCCCACACGCCGCTCAACAAGATCCCGAGCCGCAAGAACGGGCTGCTCGCCCGCAACTCATCGTCGGGCAACGGGCTGGCTGCCCTGAATACGGAGGGTCGGGGGCTCGCCCGCATGCCATCGCCGGCACGCGGACTTGCCCGTGCGGTCTCGCCACCGCGGCTGCCGGCAGGCATCAACGTGCACGCGGCGCCGGCGGTCCGAGGCGAGAACGTGCAGCAGAAGGTACGCGAGCGCTTCGAGCGCCTCGAGCTCGAATGCGAGCTCCTCCAGAGCGATGTGAGTGAGGTCGAGGGGCGCCTGGTGGAGCTCGGGGAGGAGACGCGCTGCCTGCGCGAGGGCGAAGTCGTACCCATTGCCCTCCTCGAGCAGCTGATCACGCACGTCGAGGAGGACGTCATCCAGAAAGAGTCGGACTACGCGCGGTACCGCGACCAGATCGAGGACGTTCTGCGCGAGGAGGGCGAATGCCACGTGGCCATCCTCCGGAGGGAGATCGGGGTGGCGGAACAGACGGCCGCCGACCTGCGCGCGCGCCTCGAAGCGCTCGAGGCGCGCGATGCCGCAACCTCATCGGGCGTTGCCATCGCCGAGGAGCAAGCCACACTGATGGCCTCGGTCATCGATGACGTGCTCGGCGACCTCGATGCTGATGAGGTCGAGGAGGAGGAGGAGGTGAGCGGCGGCTCCAGCTCACGCCCATCATCCGCTACATCCGGTGCGGACGATCCGGAGAGCATCCCTGCGCCGCCGCCGGGCTGGAACCTCGAAAAATGGCTCTCGGGCTACTCGTTCGACAAGATCGTAAGCGACGCCATCCTCGCGCGGATCCGCGCCAAATTGCCCGCGGGCCAGAACACGGCGCGCTTTGAGCAGGCCTTCATGCTCAAGCTCAACCGAGCGGGCTCGCGCGACCTCCTCGTGGCGCTGCTGCAAGAGACGCCGGTGCTGTACCAGATCGCAGACATGATCGTGAAGGGCGCGTCGGGCTTGCAGTCGGAGATCGACGCCGCCGAGGAGGACAAGCGCGCTGCGGCGGCCGAGGCGGTCGTGAATGCGCCCGTCGTCGACGCGGTGACCGCGGCCCGGCTCAAGAACGAAGATTTTCAGAAGGCGGGTGCGTTCACGCTGACGTATGCGACCGAGCCGGAGTTCTTTTTCCAGGGTGTCGGGCGTGTCACTGGCCCGCCAACCTCGCAGCTCGAGATGGGCACCTTCGAGGCGATGGAGGCCGAGCACTGCGACTTCGCCGACTCCCATTTGCCGTTTGACCCGGGCAACTACGGCTACTCGACGACGGCTCCCGTCGAGTGGAACTTTGTCGTCGACCCCTTGATGAAGACGGAGCAAGCCAGCAATGTATTAGCGCGGGTGGCCGCCAAGCTGCAGGCCCTCGTCAACTCCACGAACAGCGCAGCCCCTACCCAAGTCCTTCATGGATGGTCGAATGCGCGCCAGGTGTTCAGCACACGAGGTTCCAGGGGCTTCCGAGACGTCTGGCCAGGCACCGAAGGCCGGGCCGTCAATCGCGTAGCCAGGCCACTCTCCTTTTTCGCGAAGAAACGCGCTGAGATCGACGCCAAGCTGATCAAGATCGGAGAGCAGGCCACTTCCGACGAGGAGCTCTTCGCGCTCCGGCTGTACACGGGGCCCATGTTCGTCAAGTACAACTCGACGCTCCGCGGCGCAAGGGCCAAGGGCACCGCCATTGAGTTCATGTACACGAGGTGGTGGGATCTGTGCCGTGGCAACACGTACTCGACCACGCTCCATGTCATCTCGGCGGCCATCGTCAAGCTGAGCAAGATTACGCAAGCATCCAAGGTGTACCGCGCGCCGGGCGGCGCGCTCCCCCCGTCGTTTTGGCACCGGAACGCGACCTCCGGCGTGCAAGGGGGGCTCGAGTGCGGCTTCATGTCGACGACCCTGAACAAGGAAGAGGCGATGAAGTACGCGCGCCGTGCCCCCGGCGCTGTCCTCTTCGAGATCGACCAAGGGTTCGTCGCTCGCGGCGCCTCGGTCAGCTGGCTCTCGCAGTACCCTGCCGAGGAGGAGATCCTGTTGCCGCCCTTCACCGCCCTCGAGGTCGCTAACATTCAAATCGAGGGCGCCGTCGTCGTCTGCCAGCTGCGCCCCAGCTTGAGCTCAGCCGTGGCCGCGTCTGGACTGCGCACCGGCGCGGACGACATCGTCGCGATGCAGAAGATGCGCGAGAACCTGCGTGAAAAGGCCGCCTTGGACAAGCTCGACACGCAGATGAAGATCGCGAGGGAGCAGCAACGGCTAAATGAGGAACGAGGCCGATGGCGCGCGGAGAGCGCCTACCAGGCGAAGGTGGCCAGTCTGCGCATGAACGCTCTCCGCCGACGCGAGGCGCAACTCGAAGAGAAGCTCGCGGAGTCGCAGCAGAAGGTGAAGGAACAGCGCTTCCAGATGGCGAAGGCGATGCACGACACCGAGGAGACGAAATCGCAGCTCGAGGCGCAGATGAACGCTGCCAAGGAAGCCCGCAAGCGCGCGTCCGAACAGTTGAGGAAGCAGCAAGAGAAGTTGGAGGAATCGAACCGCGAGCTCAACTCAGCGCTCGAAGCCAAGGCTGCGCTCGGCAAAGGAAAAGCGAGCACCCTGTGGAATCTACTTCGAAAGGATATACGCGACAAGGCCAAGATGAACCGACGCAACTCGGAGATGTTCCACGGCCTGAAGCGCCAGTTGACAATGATGGCCCTTCCAGCAGAAGCATTGGAAGAGGTGCAAGAGGTTGTGGAGGAACCGGTCGAGGAGGTGGTGGTGAGGGCGAAGACCCCCTCTCCGGGCACGCGCTCGCCCAAAGATGTAGATCAGTTCCGGTACATCTTGAACCTGAATGCGGCCACGCTGCTGCCCAAGATGAAGGAGTGGGTCGGGCCGCGAGAGTCGTGGGGCCTCAGGGTACAATCCGACGTGACGTCCACGTTGAAGGCCTGCGAGCGGCTCGTCCAGTTCTCTGACCCTCGGCTGAAGGAGGATCGCAAGATGGCGCTCGAGCTCGGTGGGATCGATGTTCTTGCTGATGCCATGCGCAAGGCCGCGGTGAGCGGGGCCGAGGAGCCGCTTGTGATCGCGTATGCCTTTGAGGCCGTGAGGGCGCTCATCTCGGGCACTAAGCAAAAGGAACTCGACAAGGTGATGCAGGGGCCCGCAGCAGACGCCATCCCGGGCGTGATTCAGGGGGCGAACGCCGTCCTCGATCTAATGCTCCTCAGTGTCGTCCGCTTGATCACCAAGGACAATTACGACAGGACGGCGTACGCGCTTCGCACGAACTGTCCGGTTGCGTGGCTCGACCCCGAGTCCAAGATCCCCATCGGCGAAGATGGAAAACTGGCGCCCATGAAGAAGAAATGAGGCGGCCGCCGCGCGTGGTGCGAGGAGGCGTGTGTGCGAGGGCTGGTGCGTGTGCGGCAGAGTAGAAAGTGGAATCATCACGTGGCGGCGTGTGGTGTGTGTGCACTAGCAAGTGTGTGTGTGGGTGAGCAGCAAGAAATCTGCACATCAATCCGAATCCCGTCCGATCTATAGCCACCAACATGCGAATGAAGATGCGCGATGTCGACGTCTGTCTTGCTCCTGAGTACTCGCACTACGCTCTCGACTATGAATCCACCGCACGCCAGAACATAGGATTATTCATATGATGTTCGGCGTATACGAATACACTTACGTTAGGCGTTCGCTCCTTTGTCCTGACTTCTATCTCCTGTCCCACTCCTTAACGTAGTAATACCTTTTGCTAATCATTCGCGTTTGATTTTCACGACATTTGTCATCATTGCGCAGTTTTCTCCGCTCGGTATCTTCACTCAAAGCGTCCGGCATTTATCTGACATCGATCCTCGCAAGCTCCGCCATATCGCGCCGAAGCACAGCCCCGCCTCTTTGAGCGCGCAGCCCACGAGCAGCAGGCCGAGGACCACCGCGGCAATCAGACACACAACATCCATGGCGAGCTCATCAGCCAGCTCATCCGCCGCTCGCAGCTCACTTACGTTCGGCTCCTGGGCAGGCGCCGTGACGGGCGCTGGCTCGATGCTTCCATAGGTCGGAGCCTCGCCCATAACGGCGCCTGCCCTGTACAGGGGAGCCGCGTCAATGACGTTGGCATCGCCGCCGTTGTGCGCCTCGCCGACCCCTTCATTGCCGCCCGGCTCCCTCGCTTGAATCTCTTCTTGCGCTACCTTGGGCGCCACTGCCACCTCGGGCTTGTCAACATTCGCCTCTGATTCGTCAACATCAATGGGCTCTGACCGTTGCACGATCATCTGAGCAGACCTCGATACCACCGAACCTCGAGGCTTTCCTTCTTTGGCGACCCCGATCCCGAGCATTCCTTCTTTGGCGACCCCGATCCCGAGCAAGTCAGAGTCCGCATCCGCCGTGATCTCCTCAATCGGCTCTCGTTGCTCGGACAGTCGCAGCGACTCGTCCATGGCCGCGCGCATGCTCCGTGCCGAGCCAACCGCCATGCCCTGCGCTCTCCACGCGTCGTCTTGGGCATCTTTCGGCGTCGTCGTGAGCTCCTGTGGCTGCATGGCCGGTACAGCCCTGGCTTCCCCACTGGCCGCTGCCCCTCCGTGCTGACGCTCTTGCCGCCGCGGCTGATCCTGATGCTGCGGCGCGGTGCGCTTGCGCTCGACGCACCGTCGCTCCGCACAGCTCATCGGACAGAGAGGGCGCACAACGAGCGCATTGGCGACGCACTCGCCCGCATACGCCCACCCGGCACAGCGCACGTCGGCGTCGTCGCAGCCCTCCGGCGTGCCGATCGCGTCCGAGTCGCGAACCGCGTCGAGAAGCTCCTCGAGAGACGGGCGCGGGCACAGCGCATCCTCTGGCGACGTCAGGCCCGCGGCAATGCACGGTGGAACGGGCTGACGCCGCCGCTGGCTGCTCACTCGACGACGGCTGCGTCTCTGGGACTCCTCATGCTTCGTCAAGTGTTTTGGGGGCTCCTCATGCTTCGTCCCCACCGCCGCGGCGCCTCCCGCGCCGTCCTCCTCCTCCTCAAGGGTTGGCGACGCGATGTGATGGTACTCGCACAGCGCCGCATTGAGTCGCACGCCCACCTCGGCGCATAGAAGGGCCGCGCCCAGTTCGGCGCGTTCGAGCTGCGCCATCACGAGCTCGCTTGGGAGTGGTGGTGGTGGCAGGTACTCGCCGCATGTATGGGGGTCAAAACCACCCTTGTGGCCGCCTGCAAACGAGAGCTTGTTGAAGCGCCATGGCGTAGGCAGTCGCGGCGAGACGATACGACACCACATACCATAGTGCAGGAGCTTGGGCGGTGGAAGCGCAAGAGGCGGCGCCTGCCCCGCGTATGCCATCACCTCGGGTCGCTCCAAGTGGATCAGTCCGGCCTCAGCGGCAGCGAACGCATAGCCGAGCATGTCGGCGACAAACGGCGGCTGCCCACGCTTCGCGTACGCATCACCGGTCGGTAAGTCGACTGACACCGATCGTGGGTCGCCTGGCAGATGCCAGTACTTGCCCGGGTTGAGCCGAACGGCCTTGGTGAGCTGCAGCCAGAGCGGCGCTAGCCGGCTCAGGTCGTCGCGGTGCAGGCACGCCCACCCTCCTATGGGTTGCACCAAGTGCGCATTCTTGATGAACGTGCGTGCGAGAGCACTAGTCGCGCCGGCGAGGTACTCGTAACGCGCCGACACTGCGACACCCGGGCGCACACCCAGGGCTTGGCAGTCGATGGGGCCGCGCAGGAGCATGTCCGCCTCGAGAAGCAGCACAAACTCCGAGGAGGAGGAGGCAGAGGAAGACGAAGCGTCCGACGCGATCCTTGCCCGGTGCTGCTCCTGGAGCCAATGCACGATGCCCGCCGGCTTATTGTACGGGGCATAGTCGTCGTTCACACCACTCACGCGCGAGTCGGCATAGTCGGGGTGCTCAAATGTACGCATGAAGGGCAGTGAGCCACTGCGCGAGCGAGCCTCCTCGTCGGCGCAAGTTGACATCAATCTCGTCAAGTGCATCTGTGCAGAGCGAGCAGAGTATGCCAGCCCGATGCTCTGCCAGTCAAAGTAGGGTGTGCAGCCGGTTGAGAATAAGGCGTGCGTGCCTCCTGATGCGGTCGGCATTCACGCTCCTTTGCAGCCTGTGCTCCTTTGCAGCCCAAATGAGAGTTTCCTTCAGGGAGGGGTGAGACTCGAGACTGCAAAATGCTGCATGCATAGAAAAAGTACTCGAACACAAGTCGCAACTATACAATCTCACAACCGCTTCATTGATTGTGCTGATACTCGAACGCCGCGCGACGATTCCTAGGAATTTACACTCCGCCAGTCCGCCGACTCGCGACTGCGTCTGTCGCACTGAGTGAAGATGCTCAGGTTCGCGGTTCGCAGCCGGGTGTGCGCTCGTATCTGTGTGTGCGCAAGAACTGACTCCGTCAGACCGTGCGCTTCTGCGCCCCATATTACTGGCCGACGTGACTCCGACGGAGGCCTCTGTCGCCAGCTCGATGACAGATGCTGCCAAAGGCAGATGTGCTTCACGCTGGGAGCGAGCTACGGCAACGGCGAATGGCCCATTATAAGTCAGAATCTCATAAAGGTATGTGGCAATAGACGGCATTAGGCCGCGCTTCGAGCGCATGCAATCAAAGACTTGCCCGACGCCGCCGGCCACGTGATTTTGCCGATCCGCTCGAGAGCTCGACTTTGCTGATCCCTTTCCCGCCTTCTTGTTGGACCCGATGAGACGAAGATTTGGTGGTTTGGTTCTTGAGTCGGCCATTTGACGAATGTTTCTGGCTCTTGTTGTGATGCACGAAGGCGGTTGAGGCCGGGCTAGCGCGCAGCTGAGTGAGGCTGTCCTCGTCGCCGCCAGCACCGAGGCCAGTCCGGCCAGAGAACCCCTGCCGACTTACCTGCCGACACTGCTCGCGCAATTGCCCGAGCTCTAACTCAAGGGCTTCCCGTTGGCTGATTAATCGCTTGTGCAGCTGCATCACCTCCTTCTGCGCCGCGCATAAGCGCAACCACGGTACTAGGGTGCCATAGAGGAGGCCGCCGCAGACTGTGAACAATAGAATTCCGAGGAGCACGAGGGCGAGCAACCGCCTCGGCGCGGCCGCAGCAGTACGCTCCTTGAGCACCACGGAGGCCACTTCCTGGGGCAGCACTTGAATTCTGAGTGTGGTCGCCGAGCGGATGAAGGTCGAGGCCGCATCGGCGGTCATGCTCGACTCGCCGCCAATCCCGTTGATGGAGTAGATGACGTCCCCTGGTTGGAGCAGGCCGGCGGCGGGCGATTCGGGAGAGATCTGTACCACCACAAGCTGCGGCGGGGGGACGTCTACAAAGTACGAGAGGAACCGGTCGAGGCACGAGCCGCTGTCGCTGGTCAGTCCGATGCCAAGCGGCGCACCAGCCTGCTTGGGAGGGATCTCGACGGTAACGGGTTCATGGTCGTCATCGTCCACAGCGGAAGCAGCAGTTCCTCCGTACGTTTGTTCGTCAGACCCTTGAACTTTGTTGTACTCGTACTTCGTTCCAGCCACCATTCAGATCCACACGAGCTGCCTCGCCTTCGACGACTCGCGCCGCCGCGCGCGCGTCGAGCAAAACGTGGCGACTCGTCGCCCGGCGCGGAACTGCAGCCCAGAACTCAGTTCAGGATGACGAAACTGATGCTAGGTTGATGTTCTGGGTGCATGCATGTTCGATGAGGCAACTGGATCAGGATCGATCATCAACTGGAGTCCAGACGATCCAATTCCAGAAGATATGGATCGAAAACTGTTTCAAAGTGGCTACAAATCATCTCGGGGTCGTGTCTGATCTGGGAGCAGGCGTGCCGGGTGGTCGGCGTGCCGTCGACTTCAATGCGATGCAGCGCAGCATGGCAGCATATGCCATATCTGGCAGGCCGAGGGGAGCACGAGGAACAATGAGCAAACTTCCTGGCCTGTCTCTCTCAATGTAAGTAGGTAAAATTTCACACATGTATACGTGGACCCACTTGTGCTCTGCTGTCGTGCATGCCGCAAAGCTCCAGATATTCGTTCGCCAGGCTCTCGATCCTCTGTAGCTTGGACTCGAGGGCGTCGAAACGAGCGGCACTGAGAGCGGCAATGTCGGTGGCTCCTCTTGTGAAGGCTGCCTCCTTCATCTCCTCGACGCGCAGCTCCATCCCCCGAGCCGCGCTCGCGGCCTCAACCTCCTTGATTCGCTTCTCTTCGGCATGCAGCTGCTTTCGGCGACGGGCTGATTTGGTCTTCGGCTCTGGGGAGCCGGGCGACACCTGATGAAGGAGGCCATCAGTGATCATCAGAGGCAATCAGAGGCAATCACGTGCACTGGGGAGCCTGTCCGCACCAGATGAAGGATGCCATCAGTGATCATCAGAGGCAATCAGGCCGCACCGGCGTATTCGCCTCCAAAGCCTCCATTTGCCGCCGAGCCTGGGCGTCAATCATGTCGGCAAGCTCCTTGGCGTAGACGGGACGGAAGCGGCCGCGGAACTGATTCCCTTGGGCGAACGCTCTGGTCTCCGCCTCACGCAAGAACGCGCGACGAATCATCCACTTGATCTTTGAGACTCGGAAGTGCGCCTTGAACTCCGGGTGCTTGTCGATCTCGTGGAGCAATGCGTTGGACTCGATCGTCAAGACGGAAAGGTAGGTCACACAGAGCGCGGGCAGCTGGAGCTGCAAATGACGCGGCAACACGACGTCGTCCCCCCACACGTCGGAGAGGCCCTTCATCTTGCCTCCCCAAAAGGCCTTACCGCTTTGAATGATGTATAAGAATTCCGGCGGGCACAGCTCGCGAGGGGGGAAGATGAGCGCGTTCAGGCACATCCCCAGGTCGATGATGAGCCTGCCAGGCACGGCGTTCATGTCGCTGAGGTACCAGACCATGTGCACCCAGCGCGCGTGGATTGCCCAAACCACCTCGAGCTTCATCGAGGGCGAGAGTCTCGAGAGCAGCCTCTTGCGGACCTCGCTGTCGTTCACGGAGCGTTTCTCGAAGAGGTACTCGCGCAGCCGGAACTGCAACTCGGGTCGAATGTGATTCTTCGACATGAACGAGTTGAGGCTCGTGAGCTCCCCCTTGAAGATCTTCTCCTGCGGCGAAGCCTCCGCCGCCAAGTTGCAAAAGGTACCGATGAGGTAGCCCCATAACGCGCCCGATGTGAGCATGATGAAGCAGGCGACCAGCTGCTCAGTCACGTTAAACGGCTCCGCAAGAATGTCGCCGTAGCCGACCGAGGTGATCGTCATCGCCGAAAAGTACAGGCAGTTCGAGTACATCGTAAAGGGCGCGACGCATTCGTAGCCGCCTTCGCATAGGCCCCCGTTGCACTCTCCCTTGTCGCACACGCGCCCGCTCGCGATCACACCTTGAGTATCAGGTGTGCTACTGCAGGCGTCGACCGCCGCTTCAACGGCGCTCCGGTTGTTATCCTCCCATGCCACGCAGTAGCCGTTTTGCCTCGGCCACGAGTGAAGTGGGTCAAAGGACGCCTCCAATCCCCAGATGCACGCAAACCAGTGCACGCCGACGATCTGTGCCAGGACAATCTTGACGAGGGCGAGCAGGGCATAGTTAATGGACCAGCTCATTTCCCACTTTCTGAAGATGCGCGAGCCGCGCGCGAGACGGACGAGCTTTGCCAGGCGCAGCACGCGGATGATACGCAGGGCGATCAAGCTATCGAGCCCCTCGCCTCCAACGATGTCGAAGAGGCTCGTGAGGATCGAGAAGAGGTCGATGTAGAACCATGAGCTGCGCACGTAGTGGAAAGCGATGGCCCCTGGATCGGTGATCCATGAGGCCCCTTTTATGAGATCGATGCGCAGGAACGCGGTTCGGAATTGCATCAACATATCCATGATGAAGATGATGTCAATGCAGCGATTGAGGAGGAATACAGTGTCGCTCCATCGCTCACTCGGGCTGAGTTGCGCAAGGAAAGCCACCTCAAAGGGTGTGACAGCTGCAGTGTATATCAGCGCAACCGAGGTGACGAGATCCCAGTACTGCGAACAAGTGGCCTTGCGCGGGTCCTGCGGCCAAAAAATCACGGTCGAAGGTGAGGCAGAGGCAGGCAGCCGAAGGCAGCATAGGGAGAGCGCTTACGATGACCCAAATATCTCGCAGGGTCTGGCTCCATGACTTCGGTTTGGCCTTCGGTAAGAGCACAGGGCCGCTAGCCTGGATCGACATCGCCAGGATGCTCTCCGCCCTCGCGCTACGGCGGATGGCACCAAAAATCAAGTCAAGTCAAGTCAAGTCAAGTCGAGTCGAGTCAAGTTATGTCAACGGGGTGTTTGACTCGGTGTTTATTTTCCCCCAGTGTGTTCATTTCTCAAAAGGGGGGCGCGCCGTTCCAATTCTTCGCGTTCTCCTGGCGTCGCCGTCTTCGCGCTTCGAACGCTGGCGTAAGCGGCAAGATGGTGAAGAGCAACTTCGTCCGCGCCTCTGCAAGGTCTCTGCATGTGGCCAGCGACATCGCCGATCTCGAAGCCTCAATAGCAGTTCAGCGGCAGCATGGGATCAGCAAAGCGATGCCCAAATCCGTAATGCCATGCCACATCGGGCGAGCGGGCCAGACTCTGAGCCAGCGCAATGACGCCCGCCTTGTTGGTCGCCGTGCAAGCTTGAAGCTCGATGAAAGCGACGAAGAGCGGGTCGAGTGCTTTATCAAGGCATTTGCAGGCGGCCGATGCCTCGTCGTAGAGCCGGGAACTGGCCGGCAGGTCTGGTTCCCATCACCTGCAGTGCGAAGGGCAATGCTTCCCGAGGTCGACAGCCTGTGCGACTTGCTCGCTGGCATCCCACTTAGCAGCGCCGCCGCTTTATCAGCACAGCGCATGGACTTCACGGCGGCTAGCGGCGGCACTGGTTGCAGCCACTGGCCCTGCGGGGCAGGTCCTTCGTCGTCGACTGCAGCAGTACCGTTCTCAGTCACAGCCAGCGCTTCTGATCCGAGTACCGCTGATCTGCTTGCGCGGCCAACGACCATGGAGCTCGCCCTCGCTACCGGCAGCTATCCGCCTCCGCCACGAGTGTCGCAGCCGGCATTGCAACCGAGGATGACTGACAACGCAGAGGACACAGAAGATCCAGATCATAATGATCGATGATGCCATACTTTTAGCATCGTCCTCCCCCACCGCACGATTCAGGGGCGGTCCCGCCAATTGGTAGGGTTTTGCTTGTTCAGTTACAGATCTCTCTCCCACGGCCCACTGGCCATGCGACACAAATGTACGGTAGGTCAGGAGTACCCACATCCGATCACTTACCGATCACTCAGAACTCACGCGCTTAGCAACCGGGAAAAACTAGGGATGGGCCAGGTTTTCCCGGTTTGAACCAGGAAAAGTGGTCTGAACCAGCAGGGACTGGTTTTTTCAGAATTCTGAAAATACCAGTTTTCCCCGGTCTGAACCACTTTATCTGGTCCGGACCACAAAAGAGTGGTCCGGACCGGAAATTTCTGGTCTGGACCACTCTTTTCTGGTTCAAACCACTGACGCGGAACGTTCCAGAAAACAGTGGTACGAACCACGGTTCCAGGTTCAAACCGGAGAGCGTGGTTCGAACCAGAAATAGTGGTCTCAACCAGATCTCGTTTGGTTTTAAACCGGTTCTTGACGGCGGCGCTCAGATTGTGTACAACAGGATCCACACTCGAAACCGTACACACCGAACTCTACGCGACGCGCCGACACAGGGGCGACACGCGCCCTGCCTCTCCGCTCCACATAGCGAGGCCAGCGGCGGCTAGGGCGGCGGCG
>PJAB01000453.1:0-26402 GCA_002887195.1 Chrysochromulina parva | reverse complement strand
CATGAAACTACCTCACCTTGGGCGATTTGGGACGCGTCGTTCTGGTGTATCGCTTCGAGTGACATCGAAGCGATGGTAGAAGTCCTCGGGGTGTGGAGTAGGGAGGGTGGAGACGTATCACAATGTCTGTCGATGATAGTACTTCTATCCGGAATAGGGGTTAGGTCTGACTTTCCACTTTCCGGCTACGGACACGTGGCAAGGGGGGGGAGGTAGGCAACCTGAGAACGCTACATCAGGATGACTCCTAGCATCAGGGTTTGGTATTTTCCAGGCTACCTCCCCAGTTAGATGCACAGCCTTGTGGCTTTTCTTGCTGCGACAAGCTTCCTGGGCCCAGCGCCGCAGCGGCTGTCGTTTCGGACCCGAGGGCCACTCCTGCAGGAGCAGGACGTGGAAGTAAAACGGGAGTTCAACCCATTCGGCCAAGCTGCTGTGCCCAAGGGCCAGCAGCCGCTGACGGAGCTGAAAGAGCTGCGCCGTCAGCCCTTTTACGACTGGGCCGAGTCGGATGCGTACAAGAGCAAGGTCACCCAGGTGTACCAGTTCATCATGCTCTTCATCTCGCTCCCGGTCTCGTATGCCACCTTCGATCAGCTGCCAAACGAGCTGCCACAGCTCTTCCTCGCCGCCAACATCGGCACGTTTGCGGTGATGCTGCCCTTCATCGCGCGGCTGCGCGTGGGCTGGGGCTACGTGTCGGAGCGGCTGAAGGAGCGAAAGACGTACTACGAGGCCAACCAGCGCGGCCTCTTTGCGACCAAAGATCGCGAGATGCAGCTACGCGATCGGCTCATTCAGCAGCAGGAGGTACGCTGAGTGCCTCGGAGTGCCTCTGGGTGTCACGGAGTGCTTCTGAGTGCCTCGGAGTGCTTCTGGGTGTCACGGAGTGCTTCTGGGTGTCACGGAGTGCTTCTGGGTGTCACGGAGTGCTTCTGAGTGCATCTCACTTGTTGCTATTCGTGATGTCGCTGACGGTTGTGTGCGGGCTCGACATGTGCGTGCAGGTAGCGCCGGCTCTACAGCGCATCGACCAGTCGCTGCTCACCGTGAGCCTCTTCCTCGCGCTCTCCCTCGGCAGCGGTGAGGTGCTAACCTTGGTCGAGGGTGAGAGTGGCCCGGCGACCCTGAAAACGCTCTCGGGCGATGAGGCGAGGCGGTACGAGAATCGAATCCGAAGCGACGACGGCTTCGCCATGCGCGAGCAGCAGCGCGCGCAGCGAAGGTTGCAGGAGGACGGATCGGGCGTGAAGCCCGTCTACTGTGACAGCCGTTACTATAAGATCCTCGCCGGCGGCAACGGTCAGGGAGGCGTCGGCTGCAACTGAGCACCGGTCGGGGACAATTGCACTCGGGCGACGCCTGAGGGTGAGCGCCTCGATGACATCTCGGCGGAGCGCACGACGACGTCGAGACGAAAGAAACCGAACGGCAAACGCTAGCGCCGGAAAGGAAGACTGGAGCCTGCGCTACGTAGCTAGAGACTAGGCTAGACCGGAGCCGACATCTCAGCCCGCTTGCTTGAATCCTTGAAAATGGCCTACGATCATGAGAAAAACCGCATCAACAAGTTGCACCACACACTGAACACACAGATCCTGGTGCGCCTTTGCGTCAGGCTCTGGCACTGATGACGTAACGATACGCGTGCGGCGTACGCGGTACGCCGACTAGTCTGTGCGCACACACGACACTGGAGCACGCGTCTATTCGCCAGACCCTAGTGAGACCCTGGTGTCCCCTCATGCGCGGTCTGCGATCAAGAAGGGGGGTCCCTTCAGGTGACCCCCCACTCTCTCCCCGGCGGTGCTTGGCCCGGCGGGCGATGGCGGAATAGGATGAAGGCCACCAGAGTCCCTTTGGGCGTGGTGCCTTCGGCGGCCTTCCTCCGAATTCATCATTGAGCTCGCTTCGGACTCCACGGCCGCGTGAGCACACGCTAAGGTGACCCTCAGGCCCAGTGTGGCCTCTCGCCCTTGGCACGGCTCGTGCGCGGCGTGCGGCCCGTGTTGTTCGACTTCCGCCCAGTCAGGGCGACGCCCCGTCGCAGCAGCCCGGCGCGCAGGTTGGCGGCAGTAGATGCGGCCGTCTTTCGCCGCGGCGCCGTCGCCGCTGTCTCGCTTGTGATGATAGTCCCTTGCAACTTGTTCGCCGCTGAGATGTCGATCGTCTTGATCGGACGGAATTCGGTAGCCTCTGGCCGGTTGTCCAGCACGTCGTTGTAACGGCCCGTGGCCACGTCGGAGCGCGCCGTCGTCATCATGCTGCGGCTCGTCGACAAGTAGCTGCGCGCGGTGCTGATGGCGGAACGGCTCGACAGGTAGCCGCCGCCTGCTCGCGCCGTGCCCGTGCGACGGCCCGTAAGCCGGCCCGTGAGCTGCCCAGCGGCCCGGTCGATCCACGAGCCCTTTGGCGTGTATGCACCGGACGTGTATGCCTGGGTGCGTGAGGGCTCCCGTGCCGATTTCGTGCCATCGACACGTCCCGCTGCCACCTCAGCCGCCCTCTCCTCCGCTCGCCGCTGCATTCTGCGCTGCACGGCACGACGCTCCTGATCGTCGAGGGGCGCCTGAGCCTCGTCGTTCTGCAACTGCTTCTTAGGGAAGTCGCCGCCGCTGCCTGCCAGCGGCGACGCTGCCCCCGTGGGATCGGCGGTCGCGTCAGCCGCGGCCGCCGATGCCGGATCAGGAGCGTACACGGAGCCGCCGAGCGACGTGGCGCTCTGCGCTGCAATGCCGGGCTGATGCAGCATTTGGCTGCCCGGCCGACCGGCGCCGAGCCCCGAATCCGAGCTTCGCAATTGGGAACGCAATCCGGGACTGCGAGGTCAAACTGTCAGTCAATCAGACAGTGACCCCGGTCGTACAGATGCCCATTCGTACATGTACTATAGTCGCCTTGCAACAGTTAAGACTTGACTTGACTTGACTTGAGGCTAGCGCATTTTCGCAAGGTTCCGTCACGTTAGGGATCGCCTCCGACTGCCAGCCGCCGGCTTCGCGCCCGCCGTCAATCCTCCAAGCACCGCCGGCCATTCTCGGCGGCCAATGTCTCAAGCGCAAATAGCCATGAGCGCGGCCTCGCTGGCGGTGCGCGTGTGTGCGCGCATGACTATACTTCATCCAATCGGAGCAAAGAAGTTCGCGCTAACCGCGGCCAGCTTTGCGGTGCGCGTCTGCTCGAACGCCTGGCTGCCGGTGGCCATCCTGGGCGTGCAAGTTGCGGTCGTCACGACATCATCGGCGGGCGCGACCGTTTTCGCGAGAATTCTCCTCGATGTTGGGAGCACCACCCTCGCCACGGTCAAGTCTTTGCCAGCAGTCGCCAACCACCACCTGAGCGTGGTGTCCAAGCGCCTGCTCTCTGAGCCGCAGCTCAGCGAGAACGCTCCGCGGCGCGCCGGCGAAGACGTGCAGCAGATTGTCGCTCAGCAGGCCGCCTTTGAGCGACGACGAAAAGCGCAGTGGCAGCAACAGCAGCAGCAGCAGCAGCAGCAGCAGCAGCAGCAGCAGCAGCAGGATGGCGGCATGTGGACATGTGATGCGTAACAGAGCTCAGGGCACGGAAGGGGTGCTCCTTTACTGGCCCGCACGTTTGTCACTAGGATCTAGCATGTGGCGCGTGGCGCGCTTTGGCACGCCCTAACGGTTGCCGTGGCTCGCTTTGGCACGTGCCGTCCCTTAGTGCTTTCGTACCGTTCGTATGCAGTGCCGCGCCAGTCTTTTGATGCGCCGCTCTGGCATTTTAGAGATAGCCGAGATGCATTAGCCGAATCATGTATTAGCCGCCGTACAATGTGTAACGTTGTGTGAACCCGTGTCACTGACCTCCCAGGGTTTCGTCATCTCTTATTAGGATTTAGGTGGTCGTTCGTCACTTAGGTTAGAAAAGTTTGCTTTTGGTGACCGGACCATACCTATACACGCACGCACCCAAGGGTCAGCATGCCTTCCCAAAGAGATGGGCATGTACTACGGTACGGTACAGTCTGCGGTGGTGCACACTAACTAGACCCCCCTTAGAGAGAACCCACACCTCGAACCCCGCTTTTCCGACGGGGGGTGGGTTGGGAGGTTGTTTTCTTTGCTGTGTGGTGGAGTTGGACGTCGCGGCCGCCCCCGTAGAGGGGGGTGGTCCCACTCTGGCAAGGTGTCAATCCGAATTCCTCAAAATTCATCAAGGAAAAGACTTCGCGAAGTTTTTGTCGATTCACGAAGACGTCGTCGGCTCGAGAACAGGCCACCTGGGCTGAGCTCGGGCGTGCGCTGGCTGAGGCCGCTGAGGTGACAAGTGGAGTGGCGAGTGTCATAGGGAATCTGCTGGTTTTCGGGCAGGCGCTTCGCGCATAGTCAGCGATTGTTAGTGGCAAGTCAAGGTGGCCGTGCAGGGCTCCGGATTCGTTTGTTGTTCGTGATTTGTCGTGCGCGCGCAGCGTGGGGAAGCCTCCATGCTGCGTCTTCAAGAGGGTGCTCGAGAGAATCTTTGAAGGAGATGCTCGTCTGTCTGGTCATTCGTGATGGTGACCGCCATTTTGTGAGAGTCGGGTTGTAGAAGGGGTGGACTCGCGGCCATCTGAGAAAGGTCTCTAGGACCATAAACAAACCAAAAAGGCTTTTCTTCGTCACTTAGGTTAACACTTAGGGCTACCGGACCGGACTTTCGAGACCGCAAGTTCGCTTTGCGACGTCTTCAAATTGTAAGCGTGTGTGGACTGACGTGTGCGGCACCGCACACCACACTCAACGGCAGCATGGCTCGATTCTCGGCTCTTGGCGGCAGTTGTTTGAGGCGCGGCGCTTGCTCATGCAGGCAGCCTCGCCTGCCAGTCGCCAGAACAAACCTCTCACGTGCCTTGATCCTCGACAGCGTGATCCTCGACTGGTTTCTCGCCTCGGCGGTTTCGAGACGTGTCGTCAAGGGAATCTTTGCCTGACGTGTCCAGTCAGCATGACGAAGAGCCACAACGCCTGTCGTCCAATTGTAAAGAAGGAGCGCCTTGCAGTGAAGGTCGTGATCAGAATCGTCCATGTAGTAGAGCTCGTGATCAAAGAAGGCGAGCTGCTGCATCCGCTGGGCATGGAAGAGCAGCGGACCACGGCTTGAGGTATCTCGAACGTAGTACGTGTCGCGGTCCTTCAGATGGGCCCCCCGCGGCGCGTCTGAGAAAACGGGATCACGAATGAGTGGCCGATCCCTAATGAAGCGCATGGTCGGCGTACGGGCACCGAGAGCGTGCGCCAGCATGCCGGATACGCTGAAGAAATCGCCAAAAGAAGCCAGGGGTCGCAAGAGCTGCAGATCCCAACCGTCCTCTTCTACGAGGTTATCGGGCTGTACCGACACGTAAAACTTGAGCGGATCAGAGATGCTCATGAGAATGTTCTCGCCTGCGGTCTCCCACACGGGAGTCGGCTGGATGAGGACTCGAACCCTCTTGATTCGGCTGGAAACGAAGCCATCGAGGCGGCTGATGACGGTCTCCAGTGTTGCAGACCAATTTGGGCCCAATTGCCCGTTGTTGCTGTTCGTGGGATCAGAATGTGACAGTGAGTGAAAATCGGTGCACTGATCGAGCAGGATAAGCAGCTCAGAGCAGCTGGCAGTATGCTGGAAGAGCAAGGGCAAAGACTGATTCAGAGTGCGTGCCGCATTGTGCGCAGTAATAACGATTGAGCCCTGTGGACGAAAGTGAGGTCCAACGCCGGCCTTTCGGACATCGAGCCAGACAGTGGCAGGAGCTTGACCTTCAAGCGGCACAGTCTCATTGAGAGGATGAATGCGACCTACCACACACGGGCGTACATGTGCGGCAAATCAAGCGATGCAACGCAGGTGCAGCGTGTAAGCCGATGCGTAGGCAGTAGCTTACGTGGCGTTGCGCCTATGCTGGCATCTTTACAATGGGGCAAGCCAATCAAAGAGGACGTTTGTATAGGCGGTCCACCGTTCATAATGCTCACGCACGCTGGTGAATCAGAAGCATCAATTTGGCAGGCATATGGCGTGCACGCGTCAGACGCGGGCATTTCGCCGAGCGAAAGAGCCGACGACGAGAGAACCGCGCTGCGTGTGTACCGTGTGAACGTTAACACGACAGACGCGACAACCGGTGCTACGCTGTTACTGCCCGTGTCCCGGCTCCCCCGGTGTCTTTTTACCGGTGTCCCGTGTGTACCGGCTCCCCCGGTGTTTTTGAACCTTAACAGTAGCGGCGAGTCACTGAAGCGGTAGCGCGAGAAGGCCTGCAAGAGCCCACGCGGAGAAAAAAAAGACTTCGGCGCCGCAGGCGCAGGCGCCCCAGGGCGACAGGGAAGACTAAAGGAGACTTCGTTTGGATGATACTGTAGGTTCCTGGTGCCACCTCGGATCCCAATTCCCAAGACAGGTGGTCGGGCAGCCCGCGGCGACCATCGGCCCGCGACACCCTTTAAAGATTAAACGGACACCTGCTGGTCCCGGGGCGAATCTCCAGTAGGCGTCACGAACAAGAACGCCTCTCTGGTAGTCTCAAGTCTCTACACACGGTAAGTAAACACGCTCCATACTGTACATGCAAATCCCTGAACCCTTCCCAAACGGCCGCGCTATCCACAAGCCGTTCATCTCGGGCGTGCGGTTAAGCGTGCGGGGCTCGATGACCGCCGGAACGGACTCACGGCTCGTGCTAGACTCTTGAGCGCCCGCCACGGCGCGCTGGATCGGCGTTCCGTCGGCATTTGATTGGCGGCCGTCGGGAACGGATCACTGGCGGCTGAGGTGCTCGAACGCGAGGTGCTCGCGACGGCGCCCGGCGCACGTGACTCGCCTGGGGGCGAGCCGGACATGGTTGGCGAGGTGCTCGCGACGGCGCCCGCCGCTCGCGACGACGCCCATCTCAGGGGCGAGCTGGCCAGGGGTGGCGGGGTGGCGGCCGACGGCGGCGGCGGCTCGACGTCTCGGGGGCGGGGATTCGGAGTCACGGAGGCGGGCAGCACGAGGGTCATCTTCAATGGTCGCGTGGTACACAGATCTAAGAGGGCAGATCTGACGAGGGAAGCACTCAAGGCAATGAGTTGTGTGCTCAGAGGCACTCAACGGCTGCTGCAGATAGCACCCTAATCTGGTGCAATCCGGTGCAATCCCAATCCAAATTGCAAGCAAGGTGCAATCAAGGTGCAAGCAAGGTGCAATCACGGTGCAATCACGGCGCACCTTTCGAGGCCCAGGGTCGACTGCCCATTGACAGCGACGATCTCACTGCCGGGATGCACTTGAAGGTGGTCAGCGGGCGAGCCCGGCGTGACGCCGGTGATCACAGTCCGCCCTGGCATAGAGCGAACGGACCCTATATGCAGCCCAGTCATCCCCGGGTGACGAAACACGACTTCGTCACGCGCGCCCGGTTGGAACAGGGCTGACTCCTCAATCCGCCACTTGGGTGGGTCGAGTTGCGGCGGCGGCGGACAATCCTGCGCGACATAGGTCGCCTCGTAACACTTCTCGCTCCCGCCTTTGGAGCCCGGCAACAGAACGATCCGAGCCCGGCACGTCGGGCATTTGTTCTGCGGGACACGCTGGCCGGAAGTGGCGAGAAGGTCCTCGGTGCACGCCTCGCACGCCACCAAGTGGCCGCATGCGAAGCGCACCTAATGACACCCAGTAATCAGATGCACTCAGATGCACTCAGATGCACTCAGATGCACTCAGATGCACTCAGATGCACTCAGATGCACTCAGATGCACTCAGATGCACTCAGTGGCCGCAAGCGAAGCGCACCTCGCGCGGCGCGGCCATACAGATTTGGTCGAGTGCAATCAAGGGCAATCAAGGGAGATCGCACCTCGCGCGGCGCGGCCATACAGATCTGGCATTCCTTGGCTACGCGGGCCTCCCCCGGTATCGCTTTCCCTTCCACAGCCGCCACGGCGCCCTGATCTTGCGTGAGCCTCTTTTGGCGCTCTTCCTTGGCCTCCGTGAGTCGCAGCTCGTCGGCCACCTCATCAAGCTCCGAGACGGCCTGATCAAAGGGAGTGCGCCGCGACGGCCGATCGCCGCACACGATGCCCTGCTCGAGGGGAGATCGAGGGGAGATCGAATCCTCGAAGGGAGTGCGTGTGAGGATAGGTCATCAGTGGTCCTCAAGAGGTAATCAGAGGTCCTCAAGAGGCCATCAGAGGTCCTCAGAGGCCATCAGAGGTCCTCAGAGGCCATCAAGAGGCAATCAGAGGTCATCATCACCTGGATGACCTGAGCGAGCCGAGTGCAGGTTTCGTCAAGAGGCAATCAGAGGTCATCATCACCTGGATGATCTGAGCGAGCCGAGTGCAGGTTTCGTCATTCGGCCACTCGGCACGCGCGTCTGCGTACTCGTACGCACGGCTGGGCGCCTCGAGCATTTCGTTGCACGTGCGCATCGCACACACCGCATCGACGCCGGTGAAGCTGACGAGCATCGTGATGCCCATCGCGTACGCATCCGCCATCGTGGTGTACATGCCGGAGGCCATGTAGATGGGGTCGAGGTATCCGATGGTACCGGTAACTTCGTCACTCAGATGTCCAATCACCTGATGAGGGATGCATGTAGGCAGGCCATCAGCAGATGCACACTCATCAAAGGCAATCAGAGCAGAACGCTCAGAGGCCCAATTAGGGAAACCAATTACTTTGGTGCCCCATAGATTAGCCTTCTGCCTCGGGTTCAAGAGGGCGAGTCCAACGTCCGAGAGCTTGGCGTTGAGGTGATGGTCGAGGAGGATGTTGGCCGACTTGACATCCCGGTGGAGGATGACGCCCTTAGCACCGCTCGGCGTGTGGAGGAAGAGCAGTGCGCGTGCCGTGGCGCTCAAGATACGCACGCGTGCCTTCCATGTGAGGGGCGTGGCTGCACTGGACGCGAGCGCATCCTCCAAAGTGCCACCCGCCATGAGCGGATAGACCAAGCAGCGAGCCTCGGCCTCGAGGCAGAAGCCGAGCAGAGGCAGCAGGTGCTCATGGCGGCAGAGCGCGAGGATGTCAATCTCGTTCTGCAGCTGGTGCACGCCCTGCATGTTGCAGTCGTCCATGCGCTTCACAGCCACCTTCCCGCTGTGCCCGAGCGCGCCCAGACGGCCCTCGTCCACTGCGAAGACCGTGCCGAAGCCGCCCTTGCCCAACACGCGGCTCTCCGCCCACCCGTCTGTGGCGCGAGTAATGTCGTCCGCGCGCAGCTGCCCGATCGAGCATGACGAAGCTCATGAGTGGCAAGAAAGGGCCATCAAGGACCATCAAGTACAGAGCAAGGGCAATCAAGGGAGATCGCACCTGCACCGCGTCTTGGTCGAGTGCGCCGAGGTTGCGCCTTCGCGCTGTCATAGGCATGGGCGGCAGTGGCGCTGGCATCGGGGCGGGCGCTGTCATGGGCGCGGCTGTGAACGGAGTAGCCGACGAGGCGGACGTCAAAGGGGTCGATGACGAGGCAGTCGAGATGCAGGCAAGCGAGGGCACGCGCATCGTCGTGGGCACGCGCGTCGGGATGGGCGCCTGCGCGCCCGCGCCCGCGCCGGCGCCCGCGAAGGGATCACTCGCGCCGCCCCGAGCGCCGCTCGGGAATGGGTCAGCCGTCTGATGGTAGGCCGAGAGGGGCGCGCGCGCGCCGGCGCTCGGTACGGCGCTCGGGAAGGGATCCATCGTTTGCTCGGTACGGCGCTCGGGAAGGGCGGCGGCGGCGGCGGCGGTCAAGTTCGGCGCGGTCGAGAATCGGCTGAGCGGCGCTGGCGTGGGCAGCTCAACGCTCTGGCGCGCTGCTCGTATTTGTTGCTCTCGAGAGGGTGTTGTCGTGGACACGGGCGATGGGCTGTGAAAGACGTTCGGCGGGCTGTGACCTGTCCACGCGCCAGCAGCGCCACTTGCCCCGCCCGCGCCCGCGCCGCTCACGGCTGTCGCGCTTGCTGTCACTCGGCTCGCCGCAATCGCCGCCTCGATCCGTTCCTTTTCGGTCATGCGGCGAACCAGTGCCCGCGGCAGCGCGCCGTCCGGCCTCGCCAGCGCGCTCGGTACGGCGCTATCGTCCGCCGCGGTGGAGGCGGCAGGGGCGACGGGAGGCGCCGTAACGGGCGCCGTAACGGGTGGAGCGCCCCGGGGGGTCGGCGGCAGAGCTCGCATCTCCCCCAATCTCATCTCAGCGAGCTCCACAACGCTCGCTGGCACATTGGCCATTCGCGCCGCGACGAGCGCGACGCCGAGCTCTGCCGCGTCCCGCGCCAGGCGCAGCCGTGCGATCGCCTCCTCCACAGCCGCCTGCTGGCCCACCGCCTCAGCCATGTCCGCCGCGGCTACGCCTGCCTCGACCGCGGCCGCCTCGGTGAGCCTCGCGTTGAGAGCTTCTTCGGTCGTGTACGCCTTGACGCAGCGCAGCTCGACAGCGAGGGCACACACACGCGCGAGCAGCTCGTGCCCGAGCACTGACTCGGAATCGGGCCCGCCCTGCTCAAGCAAGGGCTCAATTTGCCTGCTCCACGAGGAGCGCTGGGCTTCCACGTTCGTCGTCATGACGGCCGAGAGCTTCGCCTGGGCCTTCGCGTGCGCCTCGTCGATGCGCTTGATGATGCGCTTCGCATGGTCGGCCGGCGAGATCGCCGCCGTGGCTGGCGAGCGGATCGCCTTCACCGCATCCGCGACCCTCAGCTTGAGCATATCGTTGCATCCAGATCGAATTCTTTCAAGTCTGGGGTCGACGACCGTCCTGAGCTCCGCCGTCACGCACTGCACCAGCGGATGGACACCCTTGCACGAGCTGCGCACCAGTGAGTTGACCTCTTCGGTGGACATTTGCCCTGCACAAGAGGCCTTGAGGAACTTATCTCGCACGTGGCGTGGTGCACGCGAGGACACTTCGAGAGAAGGGGAGCTCAACGCCGAGCGAGTCAGCTCCAGGGCGGCGATCTCGATGGCCCGAGTGATCGCAGCGGTGGACGGAGGTGCCGAAGGCGGCGGAGGTGGCATGCCATATTCCATGGCTAGGAGGACACAGCAGAGACAGCCCCTGCCCCGGCAAGAGCGGGGCGCAGTCTCTCTTGGCCCTCGGGGAAACTTTGGCATCCAAGTTTTCCGAATGTGGACGTGCCGTCGAAACATTGTTTCCTCTACAAAAACACCGGAGGGAGCCGGGACACACGGGACAGATGTGGTCCGGTACTCGGTCGTCTCTACAGCACCGCCGCGCCTCCCTGCCGTGCCGCGGCCGACCGCGCAGAGCGTCACCGGACACCGCGCGAGACCCGAGAGGCGAGAGAGCGGAGAGCGCGGCACGCTGTTTGGTATGGCGCGAAGCCGGGGGCCTATCGGCGCGGGGGTGTTCATGTTGCGGGTCTGGAGCGAGTTTCATCTTCGGGAGGAGACGGCCATGGAGACGCCGCCTGGATCCGGACGGGCCCGCTCGCGCGCCGTGGTGAGCACTTGAGCACTTGCATGTGCGGGAGGCACGAAGCTCACCGGTCACCTCCGGGCCTCCGCCCTCGGCGGCGCAAATACGCACCGGGCGTGACGCTCGCCCTCTAGGGGAAGAGCCGCATGCAAGTGCTCACCACGGCGCCCTCACCTCCCCACAGGTTCGAGTACGCGCTGCCTGAGGGCTGCCTAGACCTGCATGCAAGTGCTCACCACGGCGCCCCCTCAAGGGTAAGAGCCGCCCGTCCATCGCTCGCTCGAGGGCGCCGAGTGGGCACGATAGGGCGCGCCCCCCTCGCTCGCCTTCTTGCCCGACTCGAGGCGCGGCAGCAAGGACTGGATGGACTCGGCGAGCGCATGATTGACACGTGAGACGGCGGCAAGATCCTCGGGTCGGAGCGCCCGAAGCGCTCGGTCGAGCTCGGCACGCTCCCGCACGAGCTCGAGCTCGGCGGCAAGCTCAATACAGCGCGCTTCCGCCATCTCGAGCTTGGCGACGTACCTGTGGGGAGGAGCGGGCGCCGTGGTGAGCACTTGCATGCAGCCGTGGTGCTCGAGCGCGCCTCCCGCCATCTCGAGCTTGGCGACGTACCGCTGACCATCGACGAGCATCTGCTCGGTGCGCTCCAGCAGCATGCGGTTCTCGACCGACAGCTCAGACGCGTCGGCCTTCTGCTGCTCATAGGCGGCGTCGCGCTCGGCCTGCCGCCGGCGGGAGATCATCATCTCGCGACCGAGAGCATTCAGAGGCAATCAGAGGCAATCAGGGAGCCATCAGGGAGCCATCAGGGAGCCATCACCTGCCGCCGGCGGGAGATCATCATCTCGCGCTCCATGGCGGTACACTTCTGCTCCGCTTGCACCACACGCGCGTGCACCTCGGCCTGGTTCGAGCGCATCGTGCGCTCCGCCGCCTGCGCCGCCACGAGCTTGTCGCGCATCGTGCGCACCATGAAACGTCCGACGACCCGTGCCACGAGCCCCGTCGACTGTTCGCGCTTGAGCTTCGCATTCTCGAGCGCGATGAAGTCTGCTGACTGGGCGAGGCCCTGCATCGTCGCCTCGAGCGCCGCGGCCTCCTTGACCAGGTACCTGTGAAGGAGCGAAGTGTGAAGGAGCGAGGTGTGAAGGAGCGAAGCGTCGACGCCGTGGTGAGCACTGGCAGGCTTCGGAACCACAGAAGTTGCATGCGGGGCTGTTGCATGCGGGGCTGTTGCATGCGGGGCTGTGGCATGCGGGGCTGTGGCATGCGGGGCTGTGGCATGCGGGGCTGTGGCATGCGGGGCTGTGGCATGCGCACGTCTTGTCCTCGTCGGCCTTCTGGCGTGCTTGCTGCTCGGCCTCGAGGGCGAGCTTCGCCAGGCGCAGCTCGACGGTCGCCCTCTCGGCCTCCTGGGCGTGCGCCTGATGAGGGAGGCAATCGAAGCTCATCGGAGGCCATTCAGAGGTCCTCAAGAGGCAATCAAAAGGCAATCAAGAGGCAATCAAGAGGCAATCAAGAGGCAATCAAGAGGTCCTCAAGAGGTCCTCAAGAGGCAATCAAGAGGTCCTCAAGAGGCAATCAAGAGGTCCTCAAGAGGCAATCCAGATTCAATCAAGAGGCCTTCAAGTACCCATCACGGACTCCGCATCGTACCGTGCTCCTCTGCACGATCTGCTCCTGATGCGCGCGCAGCTGCTCGAATCGCTCTCGCACAGCCGCGTGCGCGAGGCGCTCCTCATTCAGCTCCGCGCGGAGCCGGTCGCACTCGAGGGCGGCGCGTTCGGCCTCCTGTTCGCGCTCCTTGAGCTGTGACGATACCAACTTGATCTGGCTGTCGTATCTGATCAGGGAGGCCATCCGAGGTAATTAGAGGCAGTTGGAGGCCATCCGAGACAATTAGAGGCAATTCGAGGCCATCCGAGGCAATTAGAGGCAATTAGAGGCCATCCGAGGCAATTAGAGGCAGTTGGAGGCCATCCGAGGTAATTAGAGGCAATTAGAGGCCATCCGAGGCAATCAGAGGCAATCAGAGGCCATCCGAGGCCATCAGAAGCCATCCGACGTACCCGTTCACGAACTCCTCGCGCTCGTGTAGCGCCGCCTTCAGGTCGGCTAGGTCGGCCTCGAGGGCGCGCTTGGCCGTAGTAACCTCGTCGATCTCGCGCTGGTACTCGATCACCTCGGCCGTGAGCTCCTTGCGCGTCGCCGTGAATTTCGCGCGCTGCTCCGTGAGCAGCTCCTTCGCCTCGGCCATCTCTTCAACCGCACGCCGCTCGCGCAACTTGGCCGAGAGCGCCTCCTTGCGCAGCTCGTCGTTGCGCGCCTCGAGCACCTGGAGCTCCTTTGAGCTGGGCGCCTGGACAGCGGCGCTCGCCTTGGGCGCCGCCGCGGCAGGCACGACCGCAACCGCTGCCGCCGCTGCCGCCGCTGCCGGCGGCGGCGGCGCATTTAGGTGGGCCTCGCGGTAGGTGCGCAGCTCGGACTCGAGCAGCTCGACCTGCTGCTTGAGGTTGTCAATCTTCTGGTGCTCGACCGACGACGCCTCGCCCGCGTACTGCGACGGCGTCGGCGGCCGCGGCGGCGGCGGCGCTCCCGCAGGCGCCTTGAGGGTGACGCCCTTGACACCGCCGTCGGCAGCGTTCGCCGGCCGTGGCTTCGAGGACTGCGCGAACGCCAGCCCGGTGCCGCCGGTGGGAATTTGTTGGTAGTGGGTCGGCGGCCCAAATTTTGCGCGCGCCGCCTGCGCGGCCGCGGTCGTCGTCGCTGAGGGCATGGATCCACCGCCCACCCGTCGGAGTGTGCCGGAAGCGAAGTTCAGAAGAGCGTCCCGTAACGTCCCGAAAAACAAGCAAACACTTCTCCTGTACATCTCGTCCTCTACCTCATCGGAGCGAAGAAACGCCGTAATGGGCACCGCCGTTCGTTCCGCGGCACCTATGGCGCCCAAATCGAAGGCGGAGAAGGCGGCGGAGAAGGCGGCGGCGGAGGCCGCGGCCGCGGCCGAGGCGGCCGCCGCTGCGGAGAAGGCGGCCGCGGAGCTCGCCGCCATGCTCGCCGCACGTGAAAAGGCGGAGGCTGAGCGGAAGGCGGCCGAGGCGGCGCTGCTCGCGGAGCTCGACGCGCGGTTCGAGGAGGAGACGGAAGCCAACAAGGGCCTGTACGCCCAGCTCTCCCACGAGCTCGAGAACGAGATCACGCAGCTGAACAAGGACAAGGAGTGGAAAACGTACCTCGCGTGCGAGGACCTGCCCGATGTCAAGAAGGAGGGCGTGGTGAACGAGTACGTCACGACGTGGAAGGAGAAGCCGGCGGGCACGCTTTGGACGGCGCTGCCGGATTGCACCTCGGGCATGATTCTCATGCGCGCGCTGCTGCTCGACTCGGTGTACGCGTACTCACGTGGCACCCCGGCGACGCTCAAGCAGCACAAGTGGCAGATGGAGCTGCAGAAGGCGCTGATCGCCGAGATCGGGCACAAGCTCGACAGCGCGACCGCCGAGTTCATCCTGCGCGCCGAGGAGTACTACAACCGCGAGACGCAGAGCTGCATCGTCACGCTGCCTGCGGAGGGATGCCGCTTTGGCCTCTGGGTCAACCTCGCGAAGAACCCTCGGATGAAGGCCATCGAGTTTGGGGGGCTGAGCGTGACGGTGGAGCTGCCCAAGGCGCTCGCGCTCGCCTCGTGCGCGGTGCGCGTCACCCAATACGACGACGACGTCGTCTCGCCGTATGCATCAGAGGAGGCGCGCGCCGCCGCCACGCTCATGGCGCTCGGAGGCGTTCTGAAGATTGATTTGCTCGGCTTGCCGCCGCCTTCGAAGAAGGTGAAGGGGTACACGATGCGCGCGGTGACCGAGATGAGCACCGGCGTCGTGCGCACCGAGTACCCCATCCGCGCCGCTGATGGCTCGCTGCCTACGTCCGCGCCGCCGCTGCGCGTAACGTACGTGCTGCCGGAGACGGTACTGATGGGCGAGGGGCTGAAGCCGGAGGTGGGCTACTGGCAGGCGGACGTGCAGCCGACGGGCGAGGACGGCGCGACGGTAGACCAGGGCACGTGGAAGACCGACGGCATTGCCGACGTGACGTATGACCCCGAGACGCGCACGCTCGCGTTCGATACGCTCAACGTGAACACGTCGCTCACCCTGCTGCAGCCCACGCACCTTGAGCTACCGTATAAGCGCTGGCTCTTCTCGCCGCGCGGCGCGTCGAGCGGCGACCTGTTCGTGCACACGCAGCGCTTCGAGCTGCACTTCAGCATGAGCGCGCGGGGCGTCTCTCTGAAGGCGCCCGCGCTGCCGCAAACGGCGCACCTGCTCAGCTCAGCGCCGATGCCCGCGCCGGTGCTGCTGCTGCGTCTGCGTGCGTGCGGCATCAACCTGTGCCCCAAGGACTCGGACGCGCTGCCGCTCGAGCGCGTGACGCCCAAACGGCTAAGCCTCGAGGAGCAGATCTCGTCCGATCTGTGCGCGCTCCTCTGCCGTTACTATCTGACGAATTCCAAATGGTGCCAGTCTCGTGGGCCGTCGAAGGCGATGCTGCGCCTGGCGGTGAAGCCGGAGACCTATGGCGAGGGTGCGACGGGCTACGACGAGGAGGCGGAGGAGGCGGCGGCGGCGGCAGTGAGCGATCCCTTCGCCGCCATCGATCCCGATTGGCCATCGATGCTCGTCGAATTCAGACGCACTCTGATGGTCATCGCGAGCGATGACCACATGACCTGCGACGAAGCGCCGAGGGAGGGCCACATTGCGCACTCGACGGCGTTCGAGTGCCTCAAGGGCAACGACCCTGACCTTGTGCCCACGCTGACCAACTCCTCGGTCCTCTACCAGGATAACGTGCGCCAGATGCTCAACTCCCTCCGCCTCTTCTCCTTCACCAAGCCTGAGTGAGTGACTCATTAGGTGACTGAGTCCTTCACCAAGCCTGATTAAGTGACTCATTAGGTGGCAACTGAGTTCGGGGAGTGAGCGAGCGAGCGTACGGCGCGCACTGCCGCGCAGCTCGCCCGACTTGGGGTGTTCCTCCAGGGATCTCGCGCCGAGATAAGCTCTCCTTGGACCTTGCCATGTGGGCTGTTGGGTCTGTCTCGTGAGGCCTCTCGCACAGGCGCGCGCGCGCGCCGCGCGCCTGGCAGGGCTCTGTTATCTGGGCGTGTGGCATGCACATTCTTTTTCTTCCTCGCGTGAGGTGGGATGACTTGACTTGACGGAGGATCACTTTCGAGACCCGCGCGCTTGCAAACTGGAGCTTACCGGTACATGTACAAACGGCACAAGCGCTCGCGGCGGCCGCAAGACGCCTTCGCCCAGCATAGGAACTCGCAAGGCGGGCGGCCAACACCAACCACGACCCAAGGAGTCGCGCAAAAATGCCGCAGCCGCCGCCGCCACCCACTGCGGGCACCTCCGCGCACACCGCCGCGCTCGAGGAGGCGTGCCGTATCCTGCTGCTCAACGACTCCGCCGTCTTCCAGCTCGCGACAGAGACGCTGTACGCGATCCTGAAGAACGTCGTGCAGCATCCAGGCGAGGACAAGTATCGCCGCATCCGCCGCGGCGCCAAGGCTTTCCAGGAGAAGCTGTCGAACGCCAAGGGTGCCGTGCGGCTGCTCAAGGCTGCTGGCTTCGTGGAGGAGGGCGAGGGCACCGAGGATGCCACCTTCGTGCTCGCCGACCCCCTGAGCGCACCGCTCGTCGAGGCGAAGGCCATCCTCAAGGCCGTCGTGAAGCACCGCTTTGAGATGGACTATAAAGCCAAGGAGGAGGCGCGCCAGCAGGAGAATACGGCGGCGGCGCAAAAGCTCGCCAAGCTCAAGGAGGTATCGAGGCAGAATGGGGCGGATGCGGCGGCGGATGCTGCGGTGGAGCGAGAGCGGTTGCTCAAAGGCCTCCAGATCGATCGTGAGGACCGCGAGCGCCAAAAGGATCCATGGCAGTGGAAGTGAGTGGCGGAGCTGAATGGCGCTTGCTCAAGTGGATGTGGACGCAAGTCTCGTACTAGTCCGGGACTCCGGGTGTGTAAGTGTATTCGCCGCTGTATAGAGTTACGTCACGTCCATTCGAATAGCATGCGCCGCCGCCCGCCCTCAAACTCTAGAATAAATCAATAAAAACAGTCAGCGATTCTCGGACGCGCCCCCGCGGCCGGTTATCGACCATCGGCACGTTCGGCGCGCCGAGCCGTCCGCCACGCGGCCATGCACGCGGCGCAGGTGGTTGCCGGTCGGGTCCGGGTGAGGGTCGAGTCCTACAAAAGCCGGCGGCTGCTGCGCGCTCCTGGTTCCTGACCGTGAGAGCCGAGCACCGTGAGGCCCAACTCGTCCAACTCCGATCGTATCTCGCCAACGACCTGCGGCGCCTCGGCCCTCACAGAGTACGCCCGTTTCTTCGTTGGCAAGAAGACCGGAGGCGGCCCGGCGGTGAGAGGCGGCAGCGCTACCGGTAGGTGCGTCGCCCTCGTGGGCGCTGCCACAACCGGCGCCGTCGGCAGCGCCACCATCGTCGCCTCCGCCTCGCTGAGGAGCTCTCGCGCCGCCCTCTCATAAGCTCCTATCGGGAGCGGCGCGTCCGTGCGGCAGAGCGCGCCATCGTGAGCGAGTTGGTTCGCTCGCTCGACGAGGTCCGCGACGCGGCACAGGCTGAGCTTGAGGAAGAAGAGCACCGCCCTCCTATGCGGGCACCCTCCGTGCTTCGATGGCAAATCGCGGTTGTTCGTGCGCTGCTCGTACCCCGCCCAGTCGGTGACGAATTCTGACAGGTGACGGGCGCTCAACCGAAGGAACGCGCCGTTGCTCAGGCCGGTCTCTCGATGAGCCGTGAACTCAGTGTACCTGAGAAAGGCCGCGAAGGGTGTTCGTCAGTGTTTCGTCAAGGATACTCCGGGACCAGAGAAAGGTGGCACGTCGATGCCGCCAGTGCTAATTAGAGTGCCCATCAAGAGGCACTTGGATGGTCACCATAGGCAATCAAGAGGTCCTCATCTGCACTCGGCCATAGGCAATCAAGAGGTCCTCATCTGCACTCGGCCATAGGCAATCAAGAGGTCCTCATCTGCACTCGGCGGCACTCAGCGCGCACTCGTCGAGGCTCATCGCCCGCGTGCGCTCGTCCGCAAAGCGGCGGCGCTGCTCGATGGTGCTCGGCGACGCGCCGGCGCCCGGGACGACGCCGGACATCCTATCCGATGCGCGCAGTGCGCTGGGACCGTCACCAGCCGCCACGCCGACGCCGCCGCCGCCGCCGCCCGCCGCCGCCGTCGAAGTTGCGGTGGCCGTTAACGTGGCCTGGTCCGCCGGTAGTTCGAGGGGCTCGAGGGGCTCGGCTGCTGGCGCGCCATCCTCCAACGACGCATCGCTCACCCGACGCCCGTGCTCAACGAGCTCGTACTCCCGCCATTCCACAGGGAAGGCTACCTGCAGCGCTGGCAGTGACAGGCGGCCCGCGCGGACGGCGCCTCCAAACCATGCGGAGCGCGCGGCGGCAAGTTGCCAGGCGAGCACGAACTCGAGAGCGAGGCGTGCGCTCGCACGCGGCGGTGTCGGCGCGTCGCCAAACGAGTACAGGATCCGTTGCAGCCGTTCGAGCACGTTGGCCCTGTCGCTGCCTGCACCCTTGTCCTCGGCGGCGGCACAGCAGACCGCGCACTGCTCGAGATGCCGCGCCTTCGCGGCGACCAAGCGGATGAGAGGCCGGCCGCAGGGCTCTGTCGAGGCCGAGGAGGCCGCTGGAGCCGAAGCTGCCGCGTGCGCCTCCTGCATCTGCTTGAGCAGGGCCGCGCCCGTGGCCAGCATCTTGGGATCTGCGCGATGGGCGGGCGCCGCAGCCGGAGCTACCGCGTGCGCCTCTTGCATCTGCCGGAGCAGTGCAGCGCCCGTGGCCAGCATCTTGGGATTTGCGTGGGTCGACGCGGCGGAGGGCGGCGGCGGCAGCAAAGACGAGAGTTCGACGCTGCTAGGGGCCTCCATCTCGGACAGCGACGTTCTGTGAATCGACCTTACCTGACCATTTATTGCTCAACGCGCCGTCTTTTCCTGTTACCAATCTCTCCTTGCGATAGAGGCCCTCGTGTTGCGTGTGTTTCACATCAGCCAGCAGCACTCTCCTTGCCTAAAGCAGGGGCACCATGTCCATCTGCGGCGAGCTCGTCGAGGCTCTCTACACGCTTTTGCAGCACAACATCGAATGCAAGACTATCATTCTCGACGGACTCGGTGTGCGGTCTCTCGACCTGATCGTTCGGGCGCTGCGTTCTGGCAGCGTTGATGGCAACACGGTCTGTGAGAGGATGGTTGAGATCTGCGGCCGGGCGGATGTTGAGCGGCTGCTACCTCTTGCGCAAGCGTCGCTCAAGATCAAGAGCTTGCGTCGTTTGCTCGATGCAATCGAGCGCACGTTACCGGAGCTGTGCGGAGCTCCCTCGAAAGTTGCGTTGGGCCTCAGCCAGAAGTTGGACAGCGCCGAGGGGCTGCTCGATGAAGCACTAGCTCTTGGCGGCCGACCGTTGTTGCTTCGGCTGCCGATTGCAGCTCCGACCGTTGTCGTGCCGCTGCCAAGCGTCTTCGCACCGCCGCCCGCAGCCGGACCGCCACGTTCACCAGCCGTCGCGCCGCCCTCGTCGTCGCCGCCGCCGCCGCCGCCGCTTGCGCCAGACGCCGCGCCGCCGCCCTCGGACGCTCCCGAGCCGGCGTCCGCGGCAGAACGGGTCGAGTGGCTCAATGGAGCCTTCCGCAGGGCCTGCGTGCGCGTCGGTGAAGACTACCAAGCAGTTGTGCCTGAGGGCACGCTCGAATCGGCTCAGGCTACCGGTAAGGCTACGAAGGATGAGGACGATCGTGGGGACCTGTTGGTAGAGCGCTACGGCGTGCCCGCGAGGGCGGTGGCGGGGGGGGGGGACGAGGCGGCCGCACCGGAGGGCAGCTTGACGCCCTCGATCCAACTCTCAAACGAGTCGTCAGGTTCGTGGGTGGGTGCCTCGGGGCCAATCTCGGGGCCAATCTCGGGGCCAATCTCCCTTGATGACCTTGATGACAAGCAGCGCTTCGAGTTACGCGAGGCGCTGTCGACGTCTTCCGAGCTGTGCATGCCGCTGACCAAGCCGCAGGCCTCCATTCCCGAAGAGAGGCTGCGAGGGCCGCGCCGCCTGCCGACTGACCCTCCACCTCAGCCCGGAGATCTAATGGAACTCTATTACGACGAGCCGGCCGGGTGCTGGTGCGAAGTGGTGGTGGTGCGCCTCGCGGAGAAGGTGAGCGCCATTGCGGGCGCGGACGAGGGCAGCACGGACGGCGGCGGCGGCAACAGCGGCAACAGCGGCAACAGCGGCAACAGCGGCAGCAGCGGCGATGGTGGCAGCAGCAGCAGTCCCCTGTTGGACACCCCAACCGTGCTGGTGCGCCACGCTGTCGACGGGACGGAAGAATGGGTCTGCGCCGACCATCTACGCCCTCGCCCACCAGCCGCACCCCACGACTTGCCATGGCTGGCCAAGCTGACGAAGACCGAATTGCTTGACTTGCGGTACGAAGGCAGTTGGTGGGAAGTACAACTCTTGAGCCGCGAGGCGAAGACCGAACGTTTGCAGGTGGGTCTTCCAGAACCCCTCCCACATTCGGGTGCTCCTCTGATTGCGCCTGATGAGCCCTCTGAGGACGAGATCGCATCTCGCCTGATTGCAGGTGCTCCTCCAGAATCCGTCCAAAATTCGCGTCGTAGCGGTGCGATATGGCAAGGTGCACGAGGTGTCACCGGCCGACCTTCGCCCATGGTGGCAGCGTGATGACGCCGGTGATTGGGTGTTCACGCTCGCGAAGCGAGCTCGTACGCTTGACCAGTGGCGAGCGACGCTCATGTTCGCGCAGCTCAAGATCCGAATGGCGTACCGCGTTTGTGGGCGCAACGGGTGCACTCTGATCAACGTGGGCGGGTATGCGCACCCGGGCTTGTGCCGGCCACCCGTGCCCACCGGCAGCAAGCGGCCGCGTGAGCCCGCACAGCCGTTCCGGCTGCAGCAGGAGTCTTCGCCAAGAAGCAGCGAGGAGCGTACACGCCGGCCTCCGGCGCAAGAAGAAGCGAGGAGCGGCGCAAGCGGCCGGCGGCACCATGGCAAGAAGAAGCAGCGAGGAGCGTACACGCCGGCCCCCGGCAGGGCCTTGGACGCAGACGAGAGCGACCCCGAGGCCGAGAGGTGGTGCGCGGTCTGCCACGACGGCGCCTGGAACGAGCCTGGCTTCAATCTCCGGGGCGAGTGGATCGAGGGGAATTGGATTTTGTTTTGTGACGGGGAGCAGCGCTACGGGTGCAAGAATGCATACCACACGCTTTGCCTCGAGCCGCCGCTGCTTGCAGTGCCCGAAGGCGATTGGTTCTGCCCGGCGTGTGTGGCCCGGCAGGCGGCGATGGCGCCTGCGATGGCGCCCGCGATGACGCCTGCGATGGCGCCCGCGACGGACGTGGCGTTGGCGATGGACGACCAGGACGTCGAGGAGTGGACAGCGGCGGTGGACGTCCACGACCTCGAGGAGAGTGAGGGCAGTGTCCCCTTCTCAGCGCACCCAGGGGCCCCTCTTCCCGCGTGGCGCATCGAAGAAGTGGACTAATGGGCCAGGGAGCCCGCAAGTAGGTCTGTCGCTCAGGTGGAGAAGATCACACTTCGCAGCGGCGAAAAAATTCGTACCGCTCCTAGATAAGGGTAAACAATCGAATTGTCGATCAGTACGATCACCCACGCAGGGTTTTTTATAAGGATCGCGATTCATGGGGTCCCGCCACCCGCCTACGCCGCCTGTACAACGATCTATCTCTCAGTATCCAGTGCCACGGCTTCCTGTTACGTGGATCCTCTGCTTAGACACTTTTCGTTTGGACCGCAGCGAGCGCCGTTCGGCGCACGCGCGCCTTGTGGTCCGAGTCGTCCGTGCGTGCGGTCGCCCAGCCCCATCGCACCATCTCCGGGGTGGGCGCGCTTTCCGTGAAGAGTGACGTCGCCATGGCATGCTCCATGTATGCATGCAGGGCCATGAATTGGACGGGGATCTCAAAGCCCTTGAAGGCCTTGCCAGCTACTTTGATGTGGTACAAGGCGGGGAGAAGGAACGCGTCCGCCGTCGAGAAGGCCTCTCCGCACGCGTAAGGCTTCGCGGCCACGGCCAGGTGCGCATCCAATGTACAAAGGTGCAGGAGGAGTGCTTTCTTGAGCTCCGACTCGGCGGCAACATTCTCGGCAGTGAGCGATCCCTCCTTGCAGCTCTTGCAGTAGCGGGCGAAGGCGCCAAACACGGGCTGCACGGCTGCCTCGGCCGCCTCAATTCCAGGAAGGCCGCTCAGCGACGGCGGATATCGCTCATCGAGGAAGGCAGCGATGCGACGGGACTCGGTGATGATGTCAGCGCCATCAACGAGGCATGGCATCTTGCCCTCGTGGTTATCGAGCAGCCACGCCGGCTTGGCATCTGGCGCGTGCGGGTGCACGTCGACGGGAAGGCCCTTGGCGCCAGCAGCTAGTCGGACTGCGTGGGCAAAGGGGCAGTCGCCGATCGACCGTCCATCGGGCCCCGCCTTGACGTGCAGCTGCAGCGCACTCGCTGGCGCGGTTGCGATGGTGATGGCGGCGATGAGGGAGCGGCGGGCTCGTAATGCTCGGCGCGTGAGCATCCAGTCCGCACCCCGCGACACCGCGATCGGCGTCTGTTTTGCCGAACAACTTTGCATTTGGGAACCCTTTTTCATCACGTATAGCCACATCGTCGCTCAACGTAGCGGCGTTTTTGGGGAATTCAATTCCGAAAGTTTGCACGATTTCCGCAATCTCGCATTCTAGAGATTTTTTTTATGAAGGTTTTGCATCACTTCCTCGCGGCATCGGCTGTGCTTTGGTTCGAGCCAGCCCAGGCATATGTCGTCACCAAGCTGCTGAATACGCCGACGACGCGCTTGCAACCCATGCCTGTCATGCGCGCCAACACCTGCATTCGGATGGCGGACGAGGAGGTGGTGGATGAGGCGGAAGTCCAGCGGCTTCTCGAAGAGATTCGCCTCCGTGGCGACTTTGATGACGACGTGGCAGCTGTCACAGAGAGCATGGCTGCAGCCGCGCCCCCGACTCCAGCTCGTCCTCCTCCTCCTCCTCCTCCTCGTCCGCCGCCGCCGCCACCGCCCAAGGTGGCCGCGCCTCCGCTACCCATCGGCCTGGATGCGGAAGAAATGTACATCGACGAGGGTGCGTCGACAGGCCTCAAGATGCCCGAAATCTCGCTGCCCTCGTTTAGCATGCCCTCCTTTTCGGTGCCCTCTTTTGAAAATCCCTTTCAGAAGGCGGTTCCTGCTCCGAGGCCAGCTCCAGCGCCGACACCACCACCACCACGGCCGCCGCCGCCGCCGCCGCCGCCGCCGGTGGCAGTCGCACCGCCGCCGGCTGCGGCGCCGCCTCCGCTGCCGCCGCCACCGGCTGTCTCGCCCCCCGAGGGGCTGCCCGAGCCAGTCGCCAAGGCGCTCAATGCCGTGCAGCAAGCGGCGGTGAGTGCCGCAGAGAGTGCGATCGCGAGTGCACAGAAATCGGCGCAGGCTGCCATGGATGAGTTGGCCGCGATGCCGCAGCGCGCGCTCGAGAGCGCCAAGGAGGCGGCGCAGGCGGCCCTGGACGAGGCGGCCGCGATGCCGCAGCGCGCGCTCGACAGCACGAGGGAATCGTTGCAGCAGGCGGCAGCCGAGGCCAAGACGAGCGCGCTTTCCCGAGCGCTTTCCCTCCCAGACACGCTCACCAAGGCGGCTGCCGCGCAGATCAAGGCACAGGTCCGCAAGGCCCAGTTCCCTGTGGAGGTGGCCAAGGCACAGCGAGACATTAAGAAGGCGGAGCTCGAGATCTTGAAGGTGAAGGCGCAGCGGGACCTTAAGAAGCTCGGCAAGTGAGGTCGGCCACTCTTGGCCCCTGGGATCAACATGGCCACTCGTGCCCCGACGTGGCCGCGCCGACCCGACTCTGTGACTGTCGTCCAGCGGCGCGACGTGGAGCATCTCTCGGGTAACTGCCGCGACCATGCGCATGTCGCATGAAAACGCGCATGTGTGAGGTAGATGTGTGGGAGTGGAAGACCCGCCATACCCGGGCGACTCTTCGCGCTTCTTCCGGAACGTGATCCATCGTAGACCTCGAGGTCATGGTTCTAAGGTACTGAGAACACAGTCCGTCATGCTACCCGATAATTTTACTGTTGATTACAGTTTACATCGTCCGGGACCTCTCTCTTAGCATGAGTGGTGCAGGCCGAGCGTCTTTGGCGCGCTCTACGTCCTCATCGGGTCCCGCACTCCCGCTTGCCGATCCGCCTCACGCCTCAGAGTTCGCTTCAGCTTCAGCTGATCCTCGATGCTGATCTGAGAGGTGCCGAGGGGCTTGACTCATGAATGGGAAGGTGTGAATGTGAAGGTGCCTTCAGGGTGCCCTGTACCGGCCGACCTCGCGGGCGCCCTCGTGGGCGCTCTGTGGGCGCTCACGACAGCGCACAACGTGTCATTCTCGCATGCCTGCCGAAACGGCCGCAAGCAGGGCGTCGGCGCTCGCAGCGGCGTCCGGGCGCTCGGCCTTGAGGAATGAGCCAAAGTCGGTGAGCAGCTGAGCGCGGCAGTTCTCGACGGTCTGAGCGACGTAGTCGTATTTATCCCTCTCGTCAGACATGCGGCTGAACGCATCCCGATAGCGCTGCTTCGCCTCCCGGAGTGCCTCGAGCAGCTGGAACTCCTCCTCCCCAATCACCTCGGCCGCCCCCCGCGCCGGTGACGCCGCCGCCCGCGGCCCGCGCAATCGGTCGAGCCTCGCCTTCGTTTCGTCAATTTGGCGCTTGGCGGCGTTGACTTGGGCGCCAAGCGTGCGCACTGATGCCTTGCTCTCGCGAAGCGCACGCTTGTTCTCGAGGAGGAGCGCGTGCTTGTCCATGCCCGCCGTCTTCTTGAACTCTTCGAAGGCCGAGGCTGCGGTGCTGCTGGCTTCAGCTGAGTCGACTGGGACCGCTGGAAGAGGTGCGGCGGCGACGTCGGGCGTCCCCAGCCGCTTGACGGCTGCAACCATGTTGGGCAAGGCGAGGCTCTCCGGCTTGGCGCCCGGTGGCGCCACACCCACGCCAAACCCCTGGCCGCCGCCATCCTCGGCCAATGTGCCCACCATGTCGATGATCTCAACCGGCGGCATTGCCAAGTCGGTCTCAGCACTCATGCTCAAGCCGCCAGCGCACCGTGGGCACACCGTTTCGACGCTTATACATTTGGTGGCCGCAGCTTGCTGCTGATAAAGTTGGCGGAACAGCGCGTAATTCTCACGGATTTGGCGTAGCGAGTTCATCTCGGGCTCTGGTCCGTCGCCCTCGCAATATGCCAGCAGCCTCGCCTTCATCTGCGACCTCGCCTCTGGCGAAAAAGGTCCATACGAGACGTTGTTGCGCCCAGAGAGCGCGTCGTGCATCGCGAGCTCTTTCTTCAGGTGTTTAACCTGCGCCAATAGCTTCTTGATCTCACCATCCTTGTCAGGGTTGGTCGCGTTCACTGCTTCCATCGGATGCGGTTAAGGAAGGATGAAGGCGGATGAAGAAAAAGTCAAGTCAAGTCAGGGCAATGCGGCAATCAAGTCAAGACCGTTTCGTCGCGGGCCACGCGCTCACGCACCATACAAGAACCGTCTCAAAGGACGGCTCCACTCTGCCTTGTAGCGAAGTCGACGAAAACTGAGTCGAAGACCAGTTTCGTTTAGAATCCAAATTAATCTGTTTAGTCGGAGAAAAATCAGCGGCACTCAATGGCAGTTTTTTAAAGGCCCACGTCACGCCCTTGCAAACGACCCGAAAAAAGGCGCTTTCGCTCACGGAGGCCGCTGCGCGCCCTCGCGCCAGGCCGGGCCATCGAGGGCCAGGCGGGCACCGCGAGCGCGCCGGCGCCGCCCCGACGGTCCACTCGCTGCCACTGCGTGATGAGAAGCGGCTTCTCGCTGTCGTACGAGGACGAGGGTGGTGGCGCACGCGAG